>CM040402.1:111120729-111363229 GCA_022702515.1 Ilyophis sp. 1 JC-2022 | reverse complement strand
GGTCGTTTAAAGTGAAGTAGTGGCACAACCTTACAAGAGGCAAGGATCTGTCCGTGTTCTTTATCTGACGCGTTATTCATCTTTCTGTTCAAGCGATATTATCAGGCACAACCTTACAAGAGGCAGGGATCTGTCCGTGTTCTTTATCTGACGCATTATTCATCTTTCTGTTCAAGCGATATTATCAGAAGACCATGGCATACTGTACATGTCCGATGTAGCTAGGGTCATCTCAGTGAGGTTAAGTGAGTAAGCTATTTCCCTTACATGGCTATGACACTGATAACTGAAGTTGTGTCTGCTACTGTAAGTGTCTTGTGAGGGTGCACTGTACCCAGCAGTGTGTAGCAGCTACTACAGCCTGCAGCTAGGTTTACCCACAGAAGTGTGTGTGTGTGTGTATGTGAGCATATGTGTGGGTATGTGTGTGTGTGTTTGTGTCTGGCTGGATATGTGTGTGTGTATGTGTGCTTGTGTACGGCTGTGTATGTGTGCATATATGCGCATGTGTGTGTGTCTATGTGTGCATGTGTGTGTGTATGTGTGCGTATGTGTGCATGCGTGTATGTGTCCGTATGTGTTTGCGTGTGCGTGTTTGTGCCTGGCTGTGTATGTGTGTTTGTGCCTGGCTGTGTATGTGTGTGTGTGTACGTGTGTGTGTGTGTGTGTGTGTGTTTGTGCCTGGCTGTGTATGTGTGTGTGTGTTTGTGTCTGGCTGTGTATGTGTGTGTGCATGCGTGTGTGCGTCCATATGTGTGTGCGTGTACGTGTGTGTGTGTTTGTGCCTGGCTGTGTATGTGTGTGTGCATGCGTGTGTGCGTCCGTATGTGTTTGCGTGTGTGTGTGTGTGTGTGCCTGTGTTTGCTTGTGGAACTATGATGACCACTGAGAACCCTGCTAAATCAAAAATGTCAAAGCAAAAAAAATAAAAATTTCAGGGACCGCTAGGGACCATGAGCAGTTTGATTAAAGGATAATAAAGCCATTCACAGTGCAGAACTGGAGCCTTGACTGTGCATGTGAGGCTGACAGCCAGAGCAAATGTGCATATCTCCTAAACACAGCGTGCTGGTCCCTGCATTATACTGGCTGTCAAATGACCAATCTAAACGTGAATCGCTTGATGCTATACATATTTTTCCATTGAATTTGGAGAACACATTTATGCCGATAGGCTCAAGAGCCAAACACAGTTATGTGTGTGTGTGTGTGTGTGTGTGTGTATGCGCACAACTGTATTAATATCTGTATGAATGTTGTGTGTGTATGTGTGTGTGTGTGTGTGTGTGTGTGTGTGTGAGAGAGAGAGATAGTGAGAGAGACAGAGAGCAAGCAAGAGCGCACAAGTTACACAAACAATAAACAATGGGAACCACAAGCTGTCAGCATTGGCGTTATCAGCGGGCTGGGCTGATTGTGGTGTCCTATATTGAAGTATCTGCACACACTCTTCTCTTGTAGAGAATGATCTATGACTGTTGCTCGACAGCAGACGGAACATATGCATTATTCTGACCATGGACATTTAGGACGCATATTAGTCCAGTACTCTGCAGAACAGAGTGCATGATTAGCATTATATCCAGACATTACAGCCGACGTGCAATAAATAACCATTTATCAACATCTCCTTGTGATAGGTTGTATTGCAGTATGTCTCCAACTCACTTGCCACACAGTGTTGTGCAAAAGTCTACAAGCTACAGAGTGAATGGAAATTATTTAATGTGTGTGTGTGTCTGAGTGTGAGTGGGAATGTGATTTTCTTTTATGTGTGCATGTCAGAGTGTGACGGAATTTGTGAATGTGTGTGTGTGTGTGTGTGTGTGTGTGTGTGTGTGTGTGTGTGTGTGTGTGAGCACATCAGAGAGTGCAAGTTTGTATATGGTGTGTGTGTTTGTGTGGTGTGTGTATGTGTTTGTGTGGGGAGTGTGTGTGTGTGTAGTGTGTGTGTGTGTATATGTGTGGGGTGTGTGGGTTGTGTCTGTAGTGTTTGTGTGTTGTGTGTAGTGTGTGTATGTGTGGGCTGTGTGTGTGGTGTGTGTGTGTGTGTGTGGGGGGTGTGTGTGGTGTGTGTGTGTGTGTGTAGTGTGTGTGTATAGTGTGTGTATAGTGTGCATGTGTATGTGTGTGTGTGTGTGTGTGTGTGTGTGTATAGTGTGCATGTGTATGTGTATGTGTGGGGTGTGTATATAGTGTGCGTGTGTATGTGTATGTGTGGGGTGTGTGTGTGTGTGTATAGTGTGCGTGTGTATGTGTATGTGTGGGGTGTGTATATAGTGTGCGTGTGTGTGGGGGGTGTAGTGTGTGTGTGTATGTGTATGTGTGGGGTGTGTATATAGTGTGCGTGTGTATGTGTATGTGTGGGGTGTGTGTGTGCATGTGTGGGGTGTGTATATAGTGTGCGTGTGTATGTGTGTAGGGGGGGTGTAGTGTTTGTGTGGGGTGTGTGTGTGTGTAGGGGGGGTGTAGTGTGTGTGTGTATAGTGTGCGTGTGTATGTGTATGTGGGGTGTGTGTATAGTGTGTGGGGGGGGGTGTAGTGTGTGTGTGTGTGTGTAGTGTGGGTGTGTATGTGTATGTGGGGGGTGAGGGGAGATGGGGAGATGTGATGGATGATGAGGAGGATAGAGAATGACACTCTCCTAAGGAATGCCTCTCCTTCATCTGTGCCGCTGTTCTGAGGAAAGCCGCTGTAGGGAGAAGAGCAGGTGTGTGGCGCTCGCTTCATTCTCCGTGTCAGTCCCTGAGTGGGCGTGGGGGGGGGGGTCATTGTTTATATTAAACTTTTTTTTCTGTTTTTTTTTGTCGGTCCCCCCCTCTTATTTTGTGTCTGTCGCTGTCTGTCTCTGTTCATTCTGTCCGCCCCTCCGCTGGGTCTTTACGCACCGCTCTTGCTCAATGTTTCTTTTCACATTGAAACAGATATTGTCCCAAAGAGGGTGAGTTTGTTTCCCCTCAGACATAAACCATAGAAATAGCTGCCAAAAAAAAATGTTAGGATGCGGGGATTGGGGTCGGGTGGAGTAAGATGGATGCTGCATGCTTATACGCATACACACATAAACGTGCACACACTCACACACGGGCGTATAATACACACATAAACATAAACGTGCACACACTCTCACACACGGGCGTATAATACACAAATATACGTGCACACACTCTCACATAGGGGCGTATAATACACACATAAACATAAACGTGCACGCACTCTCACACACGGGCGTATAATACACACATAAACATAAACGTGCACACACTCTCACACACGGGCGTATAATAGACACATAAACGTGCACACACTCACACACGGGCGTATAATACACAAATATGCGTGCACACACAATCACATACGGGCGTATAATGCACAAATATACGTGCACACACTCTCACACAGGGGCGTATAATACACACATAAACGTGCACACACAATCACACACGGGCGTATAATACACACATAAACATAAACGTGCACACACTCTCACACACGGGCGTATAATACACAAATATATGTGCACACACAATCACACACGGGCGTATAATACACACATAAACGTGCACACACAATCACACACGGGCGTATAATACACGCATAAATGTGCACACGCTCTCACACACAGGCATATAATACACACATAAACGTGCACACACTCTCACACACGGGCGTATAATACACACATAAACGTGCACACACAATCACACACGGGCGTATAATACACACATAAACGTGCACACACTCTCACACACGGGCGTATAATACACACATAAACGTGCACACACAATCACACACGGGCGTATAATACACACATAAACGTGCACACACTCTCACACACGGGCGTATAATACACACATAAACGGGCACACACAATCACACACGGGCATATAATACACACATAAACGTGCACACACTCTCACACACGGGCGTATAATACACACATAAACGTGCACACACTCTCACACACGGGCGTATAATACACACATAAACGTGCACACACTCTCACACACGGGCGTATAATACACACATAAACGGGCACACACTCTCACACACGGGCGTATAATACACACATAAACGGGCACACACTCTCACACAGGGGCGTATAATACACACATAAACGGGCACACACTCTCACACCAGATTCCATCTCTAGAGTTCCCGGGAATCAATTTTCATGAATTCTGACTTCTGCATACTGACAGAGTGAAAGAGGTTCATCCTCTTTTCTCTTGAACAACACTCCCCAAGCCCCCCTCTTTCCCCAAAAATCTTATTCATCTTCTTCTTTAATAGTATGGCATGGGGAAGGTGTGGGTTCAGGAAAGACAGGATACGTTCATCGCGTTCACCTGAATCTACCTTTGCCCGTGCTCAGATAGCCATCCCTCAGCCTCTCCAGGGCCACTGAGGCGTGCTCGTCAGGGAGGCAGGGCCCTGTCATTCGGGCGGACTCACTGAGGTGGAAGAGGAGGGAGATGGGGAGATGGGGTGGGGGGGGGTTCGAGAGGGTCCACTCCGTTCCTTTACCGCCGTCATCTTTGTCTGTCGCGCGGCGGAGGTTTGGCTGGCACACGACACCAGGTTTGCAGACGTCCTGTCAGCTCAGTCTGGCTCTGATTGCTCCCCCTGTCCTTCTCTTTCAATCCCGGCGCCTCGCGGCTCAATGCCGACCGTGTCAGAAATCAATCCAACTCCGTCTCGTTCTACCAAAAGCAGGAAGGAAAATATTAGAGAGCGTCGTGAGTGACAGTGCCTTTTGCCATGTTTCAGCATTTTAATCATGGATCTCATCTTCTATCTGACCAACACCCCCCCCCCCTCCCCCCCACCCCACCCCACCCTGTCCCCCACACAGGACAGGAAGCGCTCCAGGTGAAGGGACTCAGAGAGGGAGGAGAGGAGCAGTGGGATACAGGGTCCAGCTGCAGCAGCCAGCCTCACCCAGCGGAGCCCCCACTCCTGCTGCAGGACCTGGAGCTCAGTTAGCGGCGGACGCTAAGTGTACCGCTCCACCGCTAACCCCCGTGGAACAGAGCGCATGGCCCCATTCTGAGGCCGAACCCTTCTGTGCACGGATCCGCGCTCTCTCTCTGCTCGCGAAACGCCCGATACCGGGGTCGCCATGGAGAAGACGTACTCCCTGACGGCGCACTACGATGAGTTCCAGGAGGTGAAGTACGGCAGCAGGTACAGCAGCGGCACGCTGAGCAACGGCCTGAGCCTGCATCTGGGGGGCGGTGTGGACGGAGGAGGCGGCGGGCGGGGCCGAGGAGGGAGCGGGCGGGGCAAGGAGCAGGGCAGTGGGCTGCCGCGGTGGAGCCGGAGGGAGGTGTGCCTGCTCTCGGGCCTGGTGTTCGCAGCGGGCCTCTGCGTGATCCTGGGCAGCATGCTAACGCTAAAGTACCTGTCCCTGGAGCAAGAGGGCCACTGCCGAGAGGACTGCCAGCGGAAGAAGGCCCTGCTCAAGGCCTCCCGCTTCATCTCGGCCAACATCGACCCCACCATCGACCCCTGCGCCGACTTCTACACCTTCGCCTGCGGCGGCTGGCTACGTCGCCACGGGATACCGGTGGACAAGCTGAGTTACGGCATCATCACGGCCATCGGCGAGCAGAACGAGGAGAAGCTACGGCAGCTCCTACTGCAGCCCGTGCGCCGGCGCGACCCGGACTCAGCCGAGCGCAAGGTGAAGGAGTTCTACCGCTCCTGCGTCGACCTCAAAGAGATCGACCGGCTCGGCTCAGGCCCCATGACCGAGGTCATTGAGAGCTGCGGTGGGTGGGACCTGGCCGAGGCGCCCCCCGGCGGGGCTGGGTGGGAGAGCAGCGGGGCGCCCCAGCGCCCCGATTTCAACGAGCTGCTGTACAGAACCCAGGGAGTTTACAGCACTGCGGTCTTCTTCTCGCTCACGGTCAACGTGGACGACAAAAACTCCTCGCGCAACACCATCAGGGTGAGGCTTACAGCTCCATGTGGTGGAAGGGTTTTTACTGTATGCGAGTGGGCACGGGGCTTCTGAATCAAACTAGTTTTGTCAGTCTATCTTAAGTCAAGCTGTTTGTAATGTGTAACTGTGAACGTGCTTTGTGGTGAACAGCTGGGTGTTAGCATGGTGAGTGTTTGTTTGGACAGCTGTATAATCAGTGTGCATTTATTTATGCAAGCGTGTATCTCTGTTCTTTTTCTGTTTCTGGCACTCTGGAAACCAGTATGTGTGTGTGTGTGTGTCTGTTAGTTAATATGTATTCATTGGGTTCTGTGTGGGTTTATCAGTGTGTGTGTGTGTGTGTGTGTGTCTCTGTGTTAGTTAATATGTATGTCTTTGGTTCTGTGTGGGTTCATCAGTATGTGTGTGTGTGTGTATGTGTGTGTTTGTGTTAGTTAATATGTATGTCTTGGGTTCTGTGTGGGTTTATCAGTGTGTCTGTCTTCAGTATACCTGTGTGTGTTAATATCCATGTGGGTATGTACCTACATGTATATGCGTGCGTGGGTGCGTGTGCGCGTGTGCGCGTGTGTGTGTGTGGCTCCTTCTCTCTGTGTTATTAGTGCGCTTGGCTCTGTTTGTAGCACCGTGTTTGTTTTCAGCTCAGTGTGTATTTATCATTTTATTCCTTATGTGTGTGTGTGTGCGTGCGTGCATGTGTGTGTGTCAGTGCATCTGCATGTGTAACAGTGTATGTGTCAGTGTTTGATTCTGCATGTGTGCGTTTGTTTCTGTGTGTTTGTATGTTTGTGCGACACTGTGTGTGTGTTTCTGTGTGCTTGTATGTGTGTGTCTGAGTGTGTGTGTCTGAGTGTGTGAGAAAGAACGAGCGTGTGTGTGTGTGTGTTTTTGTGTGTTTGTGATTGTGTATGTGTCTTAGAGTGTGTGTGTGTGTGTGTGTGTGTGTGTGAGAGAGAGAGAGAGAGAGAGAGAGAATGTGTGTGTGTGTGTGTTTTTGTGCGTTTGTTTCTGTGTGTTTTTCTGTACATTTGTATGTGTTCCTGGCTCTGTGTGTGTGTCTGTCTGTCTGTGTGGTGTGTCTGAGAGAGTGTGTGTGTGTGTGTGTGTGTGTGTGTGTGTGTGTGTGTGTGTGTTTCTGAGTGTTTGTATGTGCGCGGCTGTGTGTGAAAGATGATAGAGACTCTCTCCAGCTCCTAACAGCTCTGCCACAGTCAGGCATCAGTGAGAATAATGGGGCGTGACAGAGCCCGGCTGCTCCCTGGGGCCCTGCCTGGGAAAACACAGAGAGATTGATGTGCCTGTGGGAGCGGGAGGCCCCACCCCCCAACCCCCCACCAATTATCATCAGCCCCACCCACCCCCCCACCCCCCGCCCTGGTGACCTCTTCTCCTCTTCATGACAACTTTCAAAGTGACACCAAAGTTTCAAACACCCGCCCCCCCCCCCCCCCCCTGCAGAACTTCACTTCCACACTCGATACTTCTCCATTGTGTGTTGTGTGTCTGTGCAAATGCATTTGTCTGAAAGCTCTGTACGCTTTGTCCTTTCTGATTAAAAAGGCACATAAACACGTACTTGACCTCTTTAGTCATTACAATATTTATCTAATTAACATGAAGTCAATTCATGAATCACACTTTTAGCTAAGAGGGAGAGTGTTTGCTATGTTTAAAAAAACAAACCAAGCAGGTAAGCCTGAGGCTGGTCTTTGATAAGTACTTGGTACATCCATTCCAAACACTTTCTTTGGATGAATGTTTTTCAAAGAACAGCACTTTGAGGCTGTTGTCAGGTAACCATAAGTACTCATTTGTGTAGACTTCCTTTTAATAAAGGGAACATTCCAGAAGTATTGAGAGGGCATTACAGCAGCATGTTTGAGAGAGCTGGGCTGGGTCTGACTGTTTATGTCCAACAGATTGATCAGGAGGGTCTTACGTTGCCCGAGAGAACGCTCTACCTGGCACAGGATGAAGACAGTGTGAAGGTACCTCCTACCTCATATGCTGCCACTCCCTTTGACCATCCAAAACGCATGCTGCCGTCACAGAATGATGATGTCACCATTGATGTAATGATGTCACTTTCTCTGGCCCAATCAGATCCTGGCTGCGTACAAGGCCCTAATGGAGAGACTGCTGAGCATGCTGGGAGCTCACAACGCCACTCAGAAATCCAGCGAGATTCTGCAGCTGGAGACTCGACTGGCCAATGTGAGTGTGAGGCTCCACAGCGCCCCCAGTGGGCTCCACGAGAAATGCAGTCTCGACACATTCGCTTAGAACAACTGCGTAGGACTTGAGATAATGAAAGGCTGAAGGTTTTCTTATGTTAAATAGTAAATAATTTTTTTTGAAATTCTATTTGTTTAAAGTTGTGCATGCTTCTGTGTGTGTGTGTGTGTGTGTGTGTGTGTGTGTTTCTGCTTGTTTTTTATGGTTACTGAGGACCTGGCCTCAGGTCAAATCAGAACTTTTCTCAAATCAAACTCAAACCCAGTTTACCAGAATGCTCAGTGACAGGCTTGTCATTTGAGATTAGCCATTGGATCAAGGTTTGGATTTAATATTGAATCTGGGACTCTTTTTGTGTGTGTGTGTCTTGTGTGTATCTCCAGTCATCATCTGTCGCAGGGTAAAGGCTAAGATTGAACTCCATCACCTTCTCTCCCTCTTTCACGGATTTTCGTACAATCTGTCTACATCTTTCCCTGTCTGTCTCTCACTCTCCCTCTTCCTCTCTCCCCTGGTGTTTGCATTGATAATATTCCAGTCTTTTCTTCTGTGGTTCAGATAACCGCCTCAGAGTTCGATGAACAGAGGAAGGATATCAGCACCATGTACAACCGCATCACCCTGCGCCAGCTACAACGCATCGCTCCCAGCGTAAGTCGCTAAACACACACACACATGCACACTCACACATACACACTCACACATACACACACACTCCTACACACTCACATACCCGCACACATGCACACTCACACATACACACACACCTACACTCACACATACACACACACTCCTACACACTCACATACACGCACACACGCACACTCACACATACACACACACCTACACTCACACATACACACACACTCCTACACACTCACATACACGCACACACGCACACTCACACATACACACCAACACACACACATACACACACACACTCCTACACACTCACATACACGCACACACGCACACTCACACATACACACACACCTACACTCACACATACACACACACACACCTACACACTCACATACACACATACTCACACAGACACACACACCTACACACTCACATACACTCACACACACACACTCACACATACACACACACACCTACACACTCACATACACACATACTCACACAGACACACACACCTACACACTCACATACACACACACACACACACTCACACATACACACACACACCTACACACTCACATACACACACACACACACCTACACACACACATACACACACACTCACACACACACATCTACACACTCTCACACATGAACACACACACATACATGCACACACCTACAAACTCACATACATGCACACACGCACACTCACACATACGCACACACACCTACACACTCACATACACACACACACATACTCACACAGACACACACACCTACACACTCACACATACACACACACCCATGCATGCACATACACATACACAGACACACACACACACACACTCATACATACACACACACACCCATGCATGCACATACACATACACACACACACACACTCATACATACACACACACACCCATGCATGCACATACACACACACACACACACACTCATACATACACACACACACCCATGCATGCACATACACACACACACACACACACACACACACACACATACATACACACACACATACACACACACACACACACCCATGCATGCACATACACATACACACACACACACACTCATACATACACACACACACCCATGCATACACATACACACACACACACACACACACATACATACACACACACACCCATTCATGCACATACACACACACACACTCATACATACACACACACACCCATGCATGCACATACACACACACACACACACACACACACACACTCATACATACACATACACATACACACACACACACACACTCATACATACACACACACACCCAAGCATGCACATACACATACACACACACACACACACACACACACACACTCATACATACACACACACATACACACACACACACACCCATGCATGCACATACACATACACACACACACATACACACACACACACACACACACATACACACACACACACACACACACACATACACACACACACACACATACACACACACACACACACACAGACGTACATTTAAGTACACACCTCAGTGAAAGGTAAGGCTGAAGCAGTCTTCTCCTGTTTACTCTTCTCATATGATGCTTATTTACTCTTCTCATATGATGCTTATTTACTCTTCTCATATGATGCTTAGCTGTTGTTCCAGTGACACAACATCATATGGAAATTAATCAAATCTATCAGGGGGAGTTTTAGACGGCTCAGCAGGGCCGGAGTGGCTTGAGTCCTTTGGAATGAGGCGACACCCCCCACATGACTCTGGCAGAATGAAGCCGCATGGCGAGCCACCGCAGGGTGCTGATGGGAGAGACTGGGCTGTTCAATCACTCTCAGATTGGCCCTGGAGGGCCCGAGGTGTAAAGCAGCCCTGGAGTGCGCCTATTCAGCAGCGATGCGCGTGTCTGCCAGTGTGTGACACAGCAAGTTGCTGATACGGAGAGGGGGGTGGGGGGTGGGGGGTGGGGGCACAGGAAGGCAGGTGGGGGCTGTCAGATTTGTCAGCGATGGCAGATAGCCTCGGGGTAGATTTGTCAATTTTATTCATGTGAGATTCATCTGGAAAGATGGTGCTCTGTCGAGCTCAACTAAACTCTTTCTCCTCTCTACTTTTCGCCTTCTCCCATCCTTCTCTCCTTCCCTCTCCTCTTCTCCCCCCTCCTCTCCTCTCCTCCTCTCTCCTCTCCTCCCATCATCCTCTCCTCCCCCTCCTCTCCTCCCCTCTCTTCTCTTTCCATCCTCCTCTCCTCCCCCTCCTCTCCTCTCCTCTTCTCTCCTCTCTTCCCATCCTCCTCTCTTCCCCTCTTCTTTTCTCTCTCCTCCTCTCCTCTCCTCTCCACAGTTTCATTGGAAGCGGCTGCTGGACAGAATCTTCAATGATAACTTCTCAGAGAGTGAGGAGATTGTGGTCTTGGCCACAGACTACATGCAGAAGGTCTCAAACATCATCAAAACCACCTCAAAAAGGTGAGAGGTGCGAGCAGGGAGGAGAGAAAAGAAGAGATAGAGTGATAGAGTGAAAGGGGAAGGAGGGGAAAACAATAGGAATCTACTGAGAGAAGTTAGACAGGAAGGTGTGGAATGAGGGAAAGGGCTGAGAGACTGAAGCTGAGAAAGAGAGGGATGGGCATGGAGGGGAAGAGAGAGCGAGAGAATAATGAAGAAAATCAAAGGAGAGAAAGATTGGATGGTAAGAGAACTGAGCGGGCAATAAAGGTTGGATTTAGGTGGAGGAGTGGGGGAAGGCGGAGCTTAACGGAGTAGAGTCGGACTGCTGGGAGGTGGAGTTAGCGAGAGGGTCGTGTGGCGTGTCACCGTGAGGCGAATGCCAGCTCTATGATGGCTGATTGATATTGATCTGTTCCAATCCCCCCCAAACACTCTCTGCAACCCTCCCCTCCCCTCTTCTACCCAGTACTGTCAGGAGATATTCTACAATGTCTACCCCTCTGAAGATGTGGAGGCTTGTTAGAGCTACTGACAGCTCTCCAATACTGACTACACTTACAGCTCCAAACACCTGTCTATCTGTCTGCCTCTGTCTCTCTGTCTATTTTACAGCGCACTCTTTTCCTTTTTTTAGTAGAACTGCAGTATTCATTTTGTAATGGGCGCAGAACTCAGGCCTGCCAGTCTATTTGTCTTTTTATGATCCAGGCATGGTTTATTAACCTCTTATGTATTCATGTCATTTCTGTACCTCTGTTTGAAAAGAGGAAGGTACAAGCCGAAAAGAGGGGAAAAAACACACCTTGAAAGATATGAATGTTAAAATTGGCACATGGTGTTCAGGTAGTTTGGCTTGATAAAGAGCTCGGAGATTAGATAATCCCTTCACGCAGCTGTCAGCCATTATAAAATACAGATTACTGTCATGCAGATATACTTCACAAACCTCATTTCATTCTGAGACCAGAGGGAGGAGAGACGGAATAATCGCTCTCTTTCTGTTCTGTCCTCTTCCCTCCATTCTCCCTTTCTCTCCCGTCGTGTTAGTTAATCAGGCCTCTTTCTTTGTCTCTTTTTTTTGCGCCTCCTTCCTCGCTCTCTATCACCCTCTCGCTCTCTCTGTCTCTGGGGCCTGTCGTTCTCTCTCTCTCTCTCTTTCTCTCCCTCTCTCTGTCTCTCGGGCCTGTCGTTATCTCTCTCTCTCTCTCTCTCTCTCTCTCTCTCTCTTTCTCTCTCTGGCAGTTTGAGACTCCCTGCTGTGCTCATTACCTTTATTTAATCAAAGGTTAGCGCAGCCACTCTCCCAGCGGGCAGGTGGGCCGTTAGAATTGCAGAGAGCTTTGCAAGATTGTGTTTGCTAAGCCCCGCCCCCACAGCCTCCACCTCTGGCCCCTCCTCATCCCCCTATCGCCACATCCCACATTCTACCGCCGATCTCATTTCTAGTTGAATGCGGCTTCTAAGAAGGCCGTTGTTTACACGTTTTACTGTTTCTCAGTAGCTGGGGAGTCACAGTGGGGGGTGAGGGGACGGATTGGGCAGTTTGAATCCAAACCGTTGTTTGATGAATAGAGGCGCCGAGAGGTTGAAAACTGAAGGGATAAACTGAAGAGGCGCTTGTTTTTTTTTTTGTCCTCAGACAGGAAGGCCTCCAGGAAACTGTCACTTTTCTGGGACCGTAACGATTCGGTCTCGGAGAGAGGCCTTGCAGGGATGCTCACTACCCCCCACCACGCTATTCCGTCAACACTGTCTGCTTCTCATTCACACTGATGCACTGTGGGACGCTGTGTTCCTCCACTTCCTGTCTGGCCGTCAGTCAGTCTGACTGGCTGCCCTCACAGATACATTGGCTGAGGGAGGTCTGGAGTCTGTGCCAGAGTCAGGCTGAGATGCTACGTCAACAATCCCTGATACACTCTAATGTCACAATCCCTGATACACTCTAATGTCAACAATCCCTGATACACTCTAATGTCAACAATCCCTGATGCACTCTAATGTCAACAATCCCTGATACATTCTAATGTCAACAATCCCTGATACACTCTAATGTCAACAATCCCTGATACACTCTAATGTCAACAATCCCTGATACACTCTAATGTCAACAATCCCTGATACACTCTAATGTCAACAATCCCTGATACACTCTAATGTCAACAATCCCTGATACACTCTAATGTCAACTATCTCTGATACACTCTAATGTCAACAATCCCTGATACACTCTAATGTCACAATCCCTGATACACTCTAATGTCAACAATCCCTGATACACTCTAATGTCACAATCCCTGATACACTCTAATGTCAACAATCCCTGATACACTCTAATGTCAACAATCCCTGATACACTCTAATGTCAACAATCCCTGATACACTCTAATGTCAACAATCCCTGATACACTCTAATGTCAACAATCCCTGATACACTCTAATGTCAACAATCCCTGATACACTCTAATGTCACAATCCCTGATACACTCTAATGTCAACAATCCCTGATACACTCTAATGTCAACAATCCCTGATACACTCTAATGTCAACAATCCCTGATACACTCTAATGTCAACAATCCCTGATACACTCTAATGTCAACAATCCCTGATACACTCTAATGTCAACAATCTCTGATACACTCTAATGTCAACAATCCCTGATACACTCTAATGTCAACAATCCCTGATACACTCTAATGTCAACAATCCCTGATACACTCTAATGTCAACAATCCCTGATACATTCTAATGTCAACAATCCCTGATACACTCTAATGTCAACAATCCCCGATACACTCTAATGTCAATAATCCCTGATACACTCTAACGAGCAAAGATCTGAAGTTTAAAAATAATCTTCGTCTCCCTGCCACTGCTCCCCACCTTTTCTCCCAAATTCAAAATGAAATTTATTTTTTAAATGCAAATGACAAATATAACTTGTATAGAATTGTGGAGCTTGTCTCTCCAGTTAATGGCAGTACACGCAAAAGTAAAATGAACTGTGAAGAAGGATAAATTACTTGTCTTCTTTTACATGGTTTGCTTCCCAGATCCCTGGCTCTCGTTCTCCTGCAGTGGCTTATTCACCGTCTATCTCCCTCTTTGTCTCAAAGCGCTTCTCAAACAATATTGTCCATGTGAAACAGCTGCAGCTAATTGCATTTAACAGATGAATAAGTGGGCAATGAAGAGCGATCTCGTGTGACAACACCTTCTCCTTCCAGTCTGTCTTCCATCCTCCTACATCCACCTGTTTATCCCTCGTTCCCACGGGGACACTGTCCTTCTCTCTCACTTCTGTCACCACAGGCACATCTCTCTCCTCAACACTAACCTGATCATACATGATAACATTATAAATTGGATAAGATGGATCTGTGTTTCTACAGGTTATATTGTCTTTGTGTATTTCATGTTTGAGCCTAAAGCTGCAATAATAATAATAATATGAAGAAGAAGAAGAAGAAGAGGAAAAAACTGAAAAAAATAAGAGGATGATGATGGGACAACAGAAGGGGAGCAACATCTTCCTCATTACCCTGCCTGTATCATTCTCTCTCTCTCTCCATTTCTCTCTCTCAATTCAGTTCACATTATCTCTTTGGCACGAATAACATTTACTTCTGTATCGCCAAGACCGTCAAAGCTGAAAGGTCAAGTTATGTGACTTCCCTCTCTTCCACTCCCAGTATGAATAATCTCTCTCTCTCTCTCTCTCTCTCTCTCTCTCTCTCTCTCTCTCTCTCTCTCTCTCTCTCTCTCTCTCTCTCTCTCTCTCTCTCTCTCTCTCTCTCTCTCTCTTACCTCTGTGTGTGAGTTAACCCTCTCTTTTCCCTCTCCTGCCTCCGGTGTGAGTTAACCCTCTCTTTTCCCTCTCCTGCCTCGGGTGTGAGTTAACCCTCTCTTTTCCCTCTCCTGCCTCGGGTGTGTGAGTTAACCCTCTCTTTTCCCTCTCCTGCCTCTGTGTGTGAGTTAACCCTCTCTTTTCCCTCTCCTGCCTCGGGTGTGAGTTAACCCTCTCTTTTCCCTCTCCTGCCCTGTGTGTGAGTTAACCCTCTCTTTTCCCTCTCCTGCCTCTGTGTGTGAGTTAACCCTCTCTTTTCCCTCTCCTGCCCTGTGTGTGAGTTAACCCTCTCTTTTCCCTCTCCTGCCTCCGGTGTGAGTTAACCCTCTCTTTTCCCTCTCCTGCCTCCGGTGTGAGTTAACCCTCTCTTTTCCCTCTCCTGCCTCGGGTGTGTGAGTTAACCCTCTCTTTTCCCTCTCCTGCCTCTGTGTGTGAGTTAACCCTCTCTTTTCCCTCTCCTGCCTCTGTGTGTGAGTTAACCCTCACTTTTCCCTCTCCTGCCCTGTGTGTGAGTTAACCCTCTCTTTTCCCTCTCCTGCCCTGTGTGTGAGTTAACCCTCTCTTCCCTCTCCTGCCTCCGGTGTGAGTTAACCCTCTCTTTTACCTATCCTGCCTCGGGTGTGAGTTATTTCCCTCTCTCTCCCCCCGCAGGGTCCTTCACAACTACATGCTGTGGCGCATCGTGGCGGCTCTGAGCGAAAACTTATCCACCGCCTTCCGCAGCACCATCCACGAGTTTTCCCGCGAGATCGACGGAATGGAAAGGCAGCAGGAGCTGGGGCGGCTGTGCCTCACGCAGGCCAACAAGCACTTCGGCATGGCCCTGGGGGCGCTGTTCGTCCAGGAGCACTTCTCCTCTCACAACAAAGCCAAGGCAGGCGTCTCTAAAGGGCCGCGCCTGTGGGCCCGCACCACTGGGCCTAATTCATCCACAGGCGCACATTCACCTGAAAGGGTCTGAGAGCAATGCAATGGAGACTGAGAGGAGAAGCCCCCTTGATTTTCCAGTCTGATGTTTATGTGTTTTATATGAAATTTAGTTTGAGAATTGTGCAGCATACTCACATATATGTAACATATGTGTGGAAGGAAGTACAGGTTGCAATATGCTTTTGGGTGCAAGATGCTTCGTGAAATTGTCCATGGGCATGTCTGTGAGGACCATAGGTCTATAGCTCTATCTGTCTGTCAACAATTATCTTTCTCTCTCAAATAAGCTTTATTGGCATGACAAGGGTTCACGTACATTGCCAAAGCATATACAGACATAACAAACAGATAACAGATAAGCATGTCTCTCAAAAAATTATCTCTCTCTTTGTCCTTCTGTCCTTCACTAGCTGTGTCCTTTTCTCTCTCTCTCTTTCTCTCTCTCTCTGTTCTTCTGTGCTTCACTAGCTGTGTTCTTTCTCTCTCTCTCTCTCTCTTTCTCTCTCTGTCCTTCTGTCCTTCACTAGCTGTGTCCTTTCTCTCTTTCTCTGTCCTTCTGTCCTTCACTAGCTGTGTCCTTTTCTCTCTCTCTCTTTCTCTGTCCTTCTGTCCTTCACTAGCTGTGTCCTTTTCTCTCTCTCTCTCTCTCTCTGTCCTTCTGTGCTTCACTAGCTGTGTTCTTTCTCTCTCAGGTACAGGAGCTAGTACAGGACATAAAGCACTCCCTGGAAGTCCGACTCCAGGAGCTGGACTGGATGGATGCTGAGACCAAGGAGGCAGCAAAGGCCAAGGTATTATTCCTACCGGACGTGTGGTCCCGTCTGTGTGTCACATTTAACACCTGAGCCAGTGCTCTGTCCACACTGGCCTTATGGAATACGAAGGCTTCGATGGCTCCAGCCAGTGATCTAAGTCACAGATACAACACCGTTGGGGGTATTCCACAAAGCAGGATTCCTGAGTTAGCTGGATAACTGCATCCGGAACAGCTTTTTTTACTTCAGTCCATGTTCCAGATTTGGGAGGGTTCCAGGTTTTACTCAGTGCAGTTATCTACCTAACTCAGTAATCCTTCTTTGTGAAATGCCCTCCATGTCTGAGTCTGAGTCACAGATACCACATTATTAGTTTCTCTACGCTGGTCATTTGAAGGGTCCATTATTGATTGAATCATTATTGCTCAGGTTACACATCTTCCTCTCCAGCTTCCTCCTTATTTTTCCGCTTTCTTTATCCATTAATTTTTTCTTTCTTACCCCACTTTTATCCCTTCCTCCTCCCTCCTTCCAGCTGCAGTACATGATGGTCATGACGGGATATCCAGACTTTCTGTTGAAGCCGGAACTCATTGACCAGGAGTATGGGGTAAGCCACGCCCACATGGCAATGAGTCACGCCTACATAGGAGGGAGTGGGGGGGGGGTCTTTTGTGATGTCAATAAACTCTACACTAAGGGCTGATGTACTAAGACCTTTAGCGTGTGCATAACATTTTAGCACACACAAAACCAATAACATGACCAATGATTGGTCATGGTATTTGTTTTGCACCAATCATTGGTTGTGTTAGTAGTTTTGCATGTAGCGTGTGCGTAACATTTTAGCACACACAAAACCAATAACATGACCAATGATTGGTCATGGTATTTGTTTTGCACCAATCATTGGTTGTGTTACTAGTTTTGCATGTAAATCAGGCCCTAAGAGTGAAACAGGCCGTTCTCTAACACAAGTCTCCCTTCCCTCCACTCTGCTTGCTCCTCCTCCTTCCCCGTCTTTATCTCTCTCCCACCCACCCCTCCTCTGTAACTCCACCACCTCAGTTTGACGTGAACGAGAAGACCTATTTCAAAAACATCTTGAACAGCATCAAATTTAACATCAAGCTTTCGGTAAAAAAAATCCACAAGGAGGTGGACAAGACGGCGTAAGTGACGGAGTTACGAGCGCGCGTCGATACACACACTCGGCTGCGCACTGCGACTTTACCGTTTATTGACACAAACTGTGATTGTCATGTGAATTCTGAGTCATAACCATCCTTGATCCCTGTGTTTTATTCACGGATCAGTGACTACCTAGAGCACACAGTAGGTTGAGTAATTGTGACTGTAGGAATAAAGTAAAGACGCGGCCATCTTTCAGATCCCATCCAGCTGCACTCGCCAACACAGAGACGTGCCCATTGAGCCGATTCAGAGCCAATAAAGTCCTGGAATATAAAATACATTTTTAATATTAATCCAAATCCTAAGACATTATTTGAATTTGATTTAACCCGTCGGTTTAAATAAACATGTATAAATCAAACTTTGGTACCATAGATATCAACATGCGTATGAATTACAAATGCTGAATTACAGTCTATCTGGATAACAGTCTGTATGTTCTCTATGTTACCTATAGATGGCTGCTGCCCCCTCAGGCTCTGAATGCCTATTACCTTCCCAACAAGAACCAAATGGGTAAGTAAAGGCTTATGAACATACATACACACACATACATACACACACACACACACACACACACACACACACACACACACAATACGTGCGCACAGACACACACACACGAACACTACTGTCTGTCATCCGCCAATAGTGTCTTTGTTTGGGCCCTGGTTCACCTCTGTGTCGATCTGCCTCTGAATTAAATTTAGTCGAGGAAAATCGATGCAGAGTTTCACTGCTGGCAGCAGAGGCCAGAGAAAGGGAGAACAGTCTCAAAATGCAGCCATCACACTTATTTCTGATGCTTCTCCTCTCTCCAGCCCTTCTTTCTACATTCCCTCTCTCTCTCTATCTCTCTGTCTATTCTCTCTCTCGCTCTCTCTGTCTTTCTCTCTCTCTCTCTCGCTCTCCCTCTCCTCCTGGTTTCAAAGGATTGAAACTATATGTTATTAGCATGACAGTGACAGCTTGATTAGAATTATCCAGTGTTACTGAAACATTTTAGGGAAAGAATATGAACACTAAGATGAACATATGAACCCCCCCCCCTCTCATATCTGTTTAGCTCATGTTCATTTTCTTTCATTTTACACATCATATGTACAACTGTATATCCTGTTATGATGCGTGTTAATGGACCAATGGAAAGGGATGTAAAAGTTTAAAGTAACATCAAACAGAAAGGGAGACTCCGGCATAAAGGTTTGCACTTGAACGTAGTTTCACTTTTCCGTTGAGAGTCAAAGTAACGAACTATAACGTTCTTACCCTGATTTTCATGTCATTAACTGCAAAAAGTGACATTACCATGATTTTGTTGTTAAAATGAAACATCTGCCTATGTCAGATATAAATATAAGTCATAAGTTCTGGATTGTAGACTTTAAAGAAAATTGGTAATTTGAAATAATGCTATATTCTCAGGGCCAAAAATGTATTGAGGGTATATACAGAGGACAAACAAACAGCAGAACCGACTTTGATAGCTTTCCCTATGCACTTGTAATAAATACGATTGCTTTTTTGGTTTTTCAAATTTCAAGCACAATTGGAGAGAGACACTTATTTGCATACTCTGAGTAACTGCTGAAATTTAATTAGCCGCAAAACCATCTGACTTCCTGGCATAAAATGTGTTACGTGAATACACTCCGAATGTACTATTTAAGCTCATATAATACAGGCAAGTTTTGTGAAGTAGAAAAAAGTGGTCCAAGATTTGTGGCCTTAGTGTACATACAACCTGATTGGTTCATAAATTGCTATATGTTGTGTTTACCGTCCAACCTCCAAGTGACCATTTTGCTGAAGGGTGAGTCAAGGACTATGCATGCTAAATTCCACGTCAGTTGGTCCAGTTGATAATGAAATTATGGTTTTTGAGTGTGCCACACGAATCGCGACTCAGCCACATGAGAAAATTAAATTAGGCACAATGATATTGAATGTCTTTGAACAGCAGATTTGGCTCAATTATACAAACTGGGATTGAGATATGGTTAATTCTGCGTTTTGGATGATTGCTGAAATTCGACTGGCAGCCCAGTTTGGCCTTCTGGGACACAATGTGGTGGCCACATACAGCCCAATAAAGCTCTACGGCACTGGCATGTGTCAGTAGGGGAAGAATCAGTTTATGACCTTTTTGGAAATTGGAATTAAATTCAAACAAATGTGTTCAATTGTTCAAATGTGTTATTCAAATAGTGGTTAAAAGACAAAAAGGTACATATTTGAATTTAGAGGGTGTCCTCTAATGAAATATATCACAGTCCTCATATTGCTGTGCACCCTTGAGATAATGGCTGTGTTTTTTTCAGTAGTGGAGCACAAAACATTGCACCCTCACCGGACACTGTACGCTCTGAGATTGCTAGCGCTGCTTATTCACAAGCATCAGTTCTTAGCAGGCCCTTCACATATTCTCTAATCTCTAATCTTCATCTCATCTGGTTACAGTGAAGCACTACTGCCCAGACTCCATACAACGTAAACACTTGTGTGGCCTCAGCTGGGAACTAATGCTCATGAACAAACAGACTGTTAATAGTGTAATAGATGAATAAACAGACTGTTAATAGTGTAATAGATGAACAAACAAACTGTTAATAGTGTAATAGATGAACAAACAAACTGTTAATAGTGTAATAGATGAATAAACAGACTGTTAATAGTGTAATAGATGAACAAACAAACTGTTAATAGTGTAATAGATGAACAAACAGACTGTTAATAGTGTAACAGATGAACAAACAGACTGTTAATAGTGTAATAGATGAACAAACAGACTGTTAATAGTGTAACAGATGAACAAACAGACTGTTAATAGTGTAACAGATGAACAAACAGACTGTTAATAGTGTAATAGATGAACAAACAGACTGTTAATAGTGTAACAGATGAACAAACAGACTGTTAATAGTGTAATAGATGAACAAACAGACTGTTAAAAGTGTAACAGATGAACAAACAGACTTAATAGTGTAACAGATGAACAAACAGACTGTTAATAGTGTAACAGATGAACAAACAGACTGTTAATAGTGTAACAGATGAACAAACAGACTGTTAATAGTATAACAGATGAACAGACTGTTAATAGTGTAACAGATTAACAAACAGACTGTTAATAGTGTAACAGATGAACAAACAAACTGTTAATAGTGTAACAGATGAACAAACAGACTGTTAATAGTGTAACAGATGAACAAACAGGCTGTTAATAGTGTAACAGATGAACAAACAGACTGTTAATAGTGTAACAGATGAACAAACAGACTGTTAATAGTGTAACAGATGAACAAACAGACTGTTAATATTGTAACAGATGAACAAACAGACTGTTAATAGTGTAATAG
This sequence comes from Ilyophis sp. 1 JC-2022, assembly GCA_022702515.1. Classification (NCBI taxonomy): domain Eukaryota; kingdom Metazoa; phylum Chordata; class Actinopteri; order Anguilliformes; family Synaphobranchidae; genus Ilyophis; species Ilyophis sp. 1 JC-2022. The sequence goes on along the minus strand of CM040402.1, from coordinate 111,341,845 downwards.
ATGAACAAACATACTGTTAATAGTGTAATAGATGAACAAACATACTGTTAATAGTGTAATAGATGAACAAACAGACTGTTAATAGTGTAACAGATGAACAAACAGACTGTATTACTGTGTATTCTGTATTACTGGAATAACACTGTAAACCTTCCTGCCTACCAGGGAATTATTATTATTATAATTATTATTATTATTATTATTGTAAAACCAGGTAATTATTGTAAGCGGTGAAAAATAACGAATCTGGTTGTTATCTCCCTCTCTCTCTTTCTCTCCCTCTCCCTCTCTCTCTCTCTTCCTCTCCCTCTCTCTATCTCTCTCTCTTCCTCTCCCTCTCTCTCTCTCTCTCTCGCTCTCTCGCTTTCTCTCTCTCTCTCTTTTGTTTCTCTCTCTCTCTCTTTCTCTCTCTCTCTCTCTCTCTCTCTCAGTTTTTCCAGCCGGGATTCTGCAGCCTACACTTTATGACCCTGAGTTTCCGCAGTAAGTACGACCCAAAAGGATCACTAAAACTTCATCCAAAAATATCCCAACTATGATCTATACAACAACTCCTTCCTGTCACATTTATATCCCAGTTTATATTTGAAATATATTGTAGCCCAATTGGAGAGCGCACAATTGTGGTCTTTTACTGTAGATCATCCCTGACACATCTTCAGTGATTGCATTCTGTAAAACTACATCACAAAGTAATGATTAGTCCCGAGAGTAAATAAAATAATACTGGTAACACAAATCATAACTTATACGATAATTATTGTTCTCTAGTAATAACACTAGTAATAACAATGTAATACATGGTGGTAGACTAGAGCATGGTTTATTTACACGAGTCTCAGGCGCCTCTGGCCCTTAGGCTTAGACTGTTGGTTTTGTGTTGTTATTTCTCTTTTTAGTTTCTAATTTAGTTTGCCACCGTTAGGTCGTTAGGTAGTTTAAGTAGGCCATTGGCAGCCATTTGCCTTTGTCTGTCTTATTTTCCCGTATGGGGGGGGGCTCCTGTTTGGGCCCAACTTACGGCAGCTCTTGGCTTTTTTAGTAATGCAAAAAAAATATTTGGGTTTGCTCATAATTTTGGGGTATTAATTAGAAACTGAATCATCCTGCTGATTGCGGATGCTGAAAAATCATGGGACTTCTATCTTCCAAAGCTGGAAATGTTTCAGTATACATGCTGAATACATGATGAATTATCCTTACAGAATTAGAGTAAACAGCATTCAGTAACATTCTCAGTGTTATTTCCACTCTAACAATGTTTATATGAGTCTAATAGAGATTGAATGTACTATCTTAGAGCAAAATGTACTCTGTCAGAGTTTATTAAACACTGAACATTTTACTGTGCGGTCAATGATCTTTGAACTTTTAAAGAGAGCCAGTAAAGAGATCCTCTGTGACATTTAATGATGGCATTTTACAGTATTGAACTGTTGGCTGAGAGTATTATACAGAGGGAGGATATACACATATCGTGTGCGTAGAAGGGAATGTACATATCATATTCCTATGAGACCATTTTGGCTCTAAGACAATATCCTGTAGGCTACAGAAACTGATACATGGCTGGTGCTGTTAATGGAAACAATGACCAAATACTTTGTCCATTTACAGTCCATTTACCATTTCCTTATATTTCTGGCTCTAAAATAAGTGTGTAAAACCCCCAGGATAAAGGGAGCTTTCCTGTATGGGTGGAGCCTCATATTTCTAGCATTACCTCAGCAATCACATTCATTCATCTAATTATAATAAAGAGATTAAGTTATGTTTACTCATCTTGATTATTAAAAGGGACTGGAGATCAGTGTTAACTTTATAACAATCTCTTTTAATACAACTTCCATATGGAGTGCAGGAAGGCTACAAAGGTAATGCCACCACATAATTAAGCAAAGGCTGCTGATGGTTGATTCCTATTTTAATTGCCAAACTTGTCAATCATGAAAAACAATAAAGCGGTTTCAGGAAAAATTGTGTTTACAAGGAATTTACTGTTAAAAGTGTAGAAATGGCCCATGCCTTCCAGAGCAAAAAAGAAGATGGACATAACTTCAAAGATCAAGTGAAATACATGGATAAATTAATTCGTAAACATATACACTGAGTTAACAAATGAGGCCAGTAAGTAAATTGGACCATAAGTAGACCCATGTACTTGAAGCCCAAGTGAAGCAAGATGTAAATTGTTGCTATTGTTGCGTCAACAGCGTTTAACTTTTTAATGTCTATGTTTATTTCAAACACTCTGACCCCTCCCAATTGAAACGACTGCTTTTAATGTTTTGTACAGAATGAGTCATACATTTGTGTGAGAGAGAAAACGAGGGTGAAAACGACAAAAAGACACTTGAGTTTCTCAGAATGATGGAGCCCAGGCACTTCCGGCACTGCAAAAGGACTACCCTGCTGCACAAATATAATCGAATAACAAACAACAAAATGGCTGAACGACAGCTCTTCAGCTAAGTGGAGAGGAGGAGAGCAGAGCGCTCATTAAAAACACTGCCATTTAGTGCATATATACATATAAAAAGCATAGGTAACGTTTGGCTGAGTAACTCTCTTAAAATATGAAAAGATATGTAATAATGAAAGCCTGATAGACAATCTGGTAGTGGTAGCACTCAGAGAAATAGCTGGGGACTCACAATTTGTCGTATAAAACTGCTAATATCGCCAGGAAAGTGCATTTGGGCCATTGACGAATGACAAAGTAGTTGGATCTTTTTAGTGTCTCTTTGTCACTTCCTTACTGCTTAAAATACTGAATTAGGATTTACATAAAAACCAGCTCAATTCAGTAGAAAAGAAGCCTTAACAGACCTACGTCCATTTATCCATGAATATACTTATTTCGTGCACATGAGCTCACAAATTGAATGGTACAAAGGCACAATGAAGGAAGAGTTATAATAGTGGAATTAATATAAAAGATTGAAGTCATATAATCATAGATCAAATTAAAATTGGAGGACCTTAAACAAAATGCACACTAGTATTCATGAAGGATAAAAAACACAGTGCTATGCTGCGCAGTTTTCCACAGCAAATATGATCAATCAATCATTGTTGGCCATTAGAGAAAATATGGTGAATCTGCCTTGTGTTTTTTTACCTTGCGCTAAAACATTCAGTGCAATGTAACCTACATCCTAAACTGCAAAACAAAACAACTATAAACCCATCTCTAAAGAGAATAGCAATATCCTATAGAATATCCTATATCCTATAGAATCATCTGAGCTACTGCTCTTGTTATCCAAAATGTTCTGTAAGCTCTCGGAACAGAAATCTTCGTGTTAGATCCACAGTCTCTTATCGCTCAACATTCGTCATCTGCCAGCCGTATAGTGGGAAGGCTTACGTTGCTGGGTGTTACGCGAGTCTCCCTGCAACATCGGGTGGTGCTATTGACAACCTCCTCCTTCGACTAGAAGCATTGGGGATTCATAATTTGCGTACAGTTTCACCAGGGGGTCTGAATTAAAAACTCGATTTACACCCCTTTCTACTGTAACTTTCTGTAAGTAATATAGTCTAAACTGGTTTTATGATTTATAGGCTTTTGTTCTGTAATATATTTCTCGTAAGTTGCAGGCTATTTCTCCCTTTTAATATTTAGTTTATTACTATATTTTGGTTAGTTCTCTCTGCTAAAATGGGGTGTATTGGGATACCCTTGCAGCATACTCGTTCAATTAAACCATGTGACTGGTTAATTGATCACTTAATTGTTTAAATCAATGTGAGCTTGGCAACCTGTATTTTAATAGCCTAATGAGAGCAGATTGAAGTATGGTGTTGCTCTTTGTATGCCTGTCATGCCCTCCTTTGAGAAAGACCTTGCAGAAACGTCGGTTATGTGCTATGATCTTTGTATGTAATTCAAATGTATAATTTATTTTGCGCACGCTACCCTTTTCTTTTTTACTGTTACTCCACTCGGTTTGAGCAGCGCGTACATTAAACGTCCTTTTGACTTGAGGTCGCTGCGATGATCTTCTTGTTTTACAAAGACGGCACAAATACAAATATTTTAAGAATGATTACAGAATCAATCTAGAAGAATTTGTGCGAATAAATAATAAATGAATGTATATATTTATTCCGTTTTATTTTGTATTGTAAGCTATATGACCAGGAGAGATAGAGAGGGAGAAAAAAAAATCCCTATCATATTTATTTAAAAATGTTTTGAACTGTTTGCTTTCTCTTTTCGCTCATTTAAGAGCAAAATATTTCATCAAATAGCTAATTTACTACATTCTCTGTTGCCTTGCTGGTTTTCAGTTTTTCTTATTTTCTTCTTGATATGCTTTAAATTAATTTTACTATACATTAAAGAACGAGAATGCGTTTTTGGAATATGTCTATGTTATTTAAATGTGCCTATGAGATTACTTTAATATAAATCTGAATGGCCTTGATTTGCAGCAGTTCCAAATAGTTTCTCAGTCAGCCCTGAAATGTTACTCTACCGCCACCGTGTGTAGCTCAAGGGTACTACAGCTCAACTGTAGCTCACATCAGAGCAAAATCTATTTCATAAGACAGGTTCATCACTCTTGGGAAATTGTAAGTCACTGCATCAGCTCAGAGGATGAATCTCATTGTTTTCTTATTAACCAAGACAGCTGGGCCTTATGATCATAACACCACAGAATTGAGCCTCTGCTCTGCCTACCTGACTAAGACTGGGAGTCCACAGCAATGGGACATAATTGGTTTCTTCCTGTCAGGGATGTGGTGGGTGTAAATCAGGAAGGATTCCTCATGTTACCGCCTCATTGGTTTCTCCAAAACAACATGTCAGGCAAGCACAAGAATATCAGTTGTTGTTTGAGAGGGATGCCTTTCCTCAGATCAGTGGCAGCTGTCTCCTGTAATACTGTGTAGGAGAATGCCTCAGAGAAGCACTTTCACTTCTGCAGCTTAGTATGGGAGGCACATAATTGGGATACAACGGGGAAAGGGTGGTGCAGTGGACATCACTAGCGCCTCACAGCAAGAAGGTCCTGGGTTCTAATCCAGGCCAGGGGACTTTCTGTGTGGAGTAAATATTCTCCCTGTGTCCGGTTTGTGTCTGGGTACTTTCCTCCTACAGTCCAAAAACATGTAGGTTAGGCTATTTGGAGACTCTAAATTGGGTGTATGTGGGTGTATGTGTGTGTGTGTATATGTGTGAGTGAATGGTGTGTGTGCCCTGTGATTGGCAACCTGTCCAGAGGGTATTTCTGCCTTTGGCTCAATGCATGCTGGGATAGGCTCCAGCCTCCTGTCATGACTCTGACCAGGAATAAGCGGGTTAGATGATGGATGGATGGATGGGAAAATTGTATTTTAAAAAGAAGCAATACAGCTACAGTATAGTCATTAATGCTCACCTCTCACCTGTGTGCAGGTCTCTGAACTATGGAGGCATAGGAGCCATCATTGGACATGAGCTGACACACGGATATGATGACTGGGGTGAGAGTACACGCCCGTGCACTGACAGGATCGGCCAATCCCAGCAGGAAGTATAAATATTTATGTGGACTTCCACTGCGTCCCACAGGGGGGCAGTACGACCGTCACGGCAACCTGAAGCAGTGGTGGACAGAGGAGTCCTTCCGGAAGTTTCAGAAGAAAGCTGAGTGCATCATAAAGCTCTATGACAACTTCACCGTCTACAACCTGAAGGTGAAGCTCTCTCACAAAACTGAGCCACAACACAGTTACATACACATACAGGCTAAACAGTGTCTCATTACATTACGTTAATTTGGCAAACGCTTTTATCCAAAGCGACATACAATAAGTGCAATAAGCCCTGTCGTGTGCACTCAAACGCAACACATGCAGTGGCTTCAACTTTATGTTAAAAACCTTATGTTTGTTTGTAGGTAAATGGGCGACTGACTCTGGGGGAGAATATCGCTGACATGGGTGGCCTAAAACTATCCTTCTACGTGAGTCAATGTTATCAGCCTCTGCCTGTGTTACTGTAGATATCTCTCCGTTGCTGCAAATCTCCATTTGGAGATCTCACTGTTACCATGGATATGTGTGTCTTGCTGTTGGTCTCTGTCTGTCAGTGTCAGTCTCTGTTTGCTGTGGATCTCACCCCGTGTATGCAGACTGTACAGAGTCTCACTGTTACCATAGATATGTGTGTCTTGCTGTTGGTCTCTGTCTGTCAGTGTCAGTCTCTGTTTGCTGTGGATCTCACCCCGTGTATGCAGACTGTACACAGTCTCACTGTTACCATGGATATGTGTGTCTTGCTGTTGGTCTCTGTCTGTCAGTGTCAGTCTCTGTTTGCTGTGGATCTCACCCCGTGTATGCAGACTGTACACAGTCTCACTGTCCTGCCTGTCATAGCTCTTGAAGCTGTTTGTGGGATTCAGTTCTCTAACACCCCCGCTCCCCCCCCCCCCTTGACAGGCATATCAGAAGTGGGTCAGGGACCATGGTCCAGAGCGGCCCCTCCCTGGGCTCAAATACACACACGAGCAGCTGCTATTCATTGCCTTTGCACAGGTAATGTCCTTTCCACACGCTCCCTTACACAGCCACTCCTTTAGTCCCAGCCCTATCAAACTCACCATAACCCTATCGACGCACACCATCTTTTACCATCCTCCATAAAACCACCGTAACCCCTATCCACACAACACTATCTACGTACACCATCTTTTACCATCCTCCATAAAACCACCATAACCCCTACCCACACAACACTATCTACGTACACCATCTTTTACCATCCTCCCTAAGCCCACTGCTGTTGTGTTTTGACTGATTTGACTCTGACTGACAGCTGTCTCTTCTCTCCTGACAGAACTGGTGCATGAAGAGGCGATCTGATTCCATCTATCTGCAGCTGCTGACAGACAAGCACGCACCTGAGCACTGCAGGTACTCACACACACTACACGCAATAAAATAACTGACACGCTACACACAATGCAATCACTGACACGCTACACACAATGCAATCACTGACACGCTACACACAATGCAATCACTGACACGCTACACACAATGCAATAACTGGAAGACTACACACAAACTGCCTGTACACTACTAATACTATATGCAGTGGTGCTAGAAAGTATTCATACCCCTTTGCTTTTTGTACACTTTATTGTGTTGTAGATTGCATTTTAAATTGATAAAATTGCCCTTTTTGCCCATCAATCTACACTCAATAACCTTTTTTTGCATGCTGTTACTTTTTGAAGTCTGTGACCCATCAACATCAAAAGACTCTCGATATCTTATTTATATATGGAGTAGATGTGGATGGATCACTTTAAGGGTTTCTTCTCCTGACTTTTTTCTCCATAGAGTTCTATAGGAAAATGAGTAAGATAAAGAACCCTTGCAGTGATCCATCCACATTTACTCCATATCTAGCAACAGAGTGATGGTTTGGGGCTCGTTCGATAGCTCAGACCCTTGATAACTTACAGCCATTTAGCCAGTCATGTGTTCCATACTGTTCCAGCATAATTTACAGCTGAATCTAGTCTCGTCCCCCAATTCCCACAGAGATCAATTCAAATGCAGAGAGCTTATAGTATCGCTTGAAAATAAGATATGCTACCAAATATGAAATATGATACTTTAAAAATACATAAAAGCAAAGAACTTGATTTTTAATACATTTGCAAACATTTCTAAAACATGTTTTCAATTTAGAATTATGGGTTATTGAGTGTAGATTGATGGGCAAAAATGGCAATTTTATCCATTTAAAATGAAATCTACAACAAAAAAAGTGTGCAAAAAGTGAAGGGATATGAATACTTTCTAGCATCACTGTACTCACAACAAGCCTGAAGGCTAAGCCTACAGGTGGCTTAGAGTACTTTGTGTGTGTGTGTGTGTGTGCGTGCGTGCGTGTGCGCGACTGTGCGTGTGTGTGTGCGTTACTCTTGGAGATTGACTGGAAAACATCCTCTCCCTCCCCACCTGCAGGGTTATTGGCAGCGTGTCGCAGTTTGACGAGTTTGGCCGAGTGTTCCACTGTCCGAGGGATTCCCCCATGCACCCCGCCGAAAAGTGCTCTGTGTGGTGACCCCCGTCTCCCCCCGACCCGCACCAATCCTCTGCCCTTCCACCAGGACTGACCTCCGCATCCAGCCCCTCGTTCAATTCTTAACCCCTTTTTCCCTGTCATTTTTTAACATGCCTTAACTGGGAATTGTTTCTGGTCTAGTTTGAATCATAACGTTGAAATGAGGATTTATTTATCATTATAAAACACACTGCAAAGTAGTAAAAACAAGCACTCCTTCAGTTACTCTTCCGCTATCTACTCTCTTTCATTATCATCAATCAGCTATTAGTTACAATATCTGTCCTCGTCATTATCGTTGTGTAAGCGGATGATGAAGTGAATTATTATGATTACCTGTATTGTATTTCATGTACACATCCTGTCTTGACAGTGTGTTATTACAGAACAATAGCCGTCATGACAACGTCAATTTAATTTTTGCTGTTTGTTACCGAATTGGGCATTACCTCACCATCCATGACTGGGATGTTGGAGGTGGGTGGTTTCGCTAATCACAGTAATGGTTTGTGTGTCGGGGCACGTGGTTAATCCCGTTCCACCAGGGACAGGCCCAGCAGAACCAGAAGTGTGTAAGGAACTAAACCCAAGTCAGGAGCCAGGCTAAGGAATCCACTGTACTGAATCCAGCAGTGGGGTGACCGTTGGCTCTGAGGCCCTTGGTACTGGATGAGGACTGCCAGGTTGGGACTGACCTGGGATCAGTGAACTGATCTGTTGTGCGGACAACATTTACAGGCAGTTTGGTGCCGCAGCGCCCTCTGGTGGCTCGGCCATGAACATGCAGAGTCCCGCGTGCTCTGGAGGACCCGTGATGGAGCGCCGTGCCATGTGGGAACGGCGGTCAGAGACACGGAACGCGCGGCGCTTCTGTTCAGTGTGTGCTCGTCTGTGGCGTAGGATTGCTGTCCTCGTTGGGGTATCTGTGAAATTTGACGTCACTGTGCAGGTGCTGTTCTCGTGCTTTGGCTGTGTTTTCTGACTCCAGGTATCCGGTTAATTGTATTTGTTTTAAAGGCTGGTGCCAGGTCTAGCCCAAACTGAACCTTGCACAGTTCGTCAGCAGAACACGGCTGTGTTTACGTTACATTATCCTTATGTTGATGGCCCTCACCTGTGGTGTGTGTGTGTGTGGACATTGATCCCATTCTGTGGGACAGCACTTACCCTAAACCCTTGCTAACTCCCAATTTTCCCAGGGGAACAATTCATCTTTTATTGTCTGCACTGTGTGTTCTTGAACCTTTTGCGCTTCATTTTACAGGAAACATTCCATGTATTAAAAAAAAATATTGCTATGTATATTATATATTAAAAAAACAGTGTATCCAATCATATGCTGTCTAATGAGGACCATACATTTATACGCTGAATATTAAAAAATATTTAATTTTGTATTACAAAACAATACTTATAGAATGAATCCTTTGTACAGATATACATATAAAGCAGGAATACGAGGTGCAGTTGTACAGTTGTTACCATGACAACGCATGTTCTCTTCATGTTTAGTACCTGCATCCTTGTGGCTACATTTTGCAGCATTCTCTGCTAAGCTGCTATCACACATTTCCTGTAATTCTGTCAGCTGAATAAATGCAGAGCGACAGTTCTGGGTATTGATTATTCAGAGTTGGGGGTAGCATCTAAGGCACGTGCATACAGAATTCAGGGAAAGCATAAGGGTATATGTATTTCTATATTTAATAAAAAATAAGGCATGTTGTTTCTGAATGAGACTGATGTTACTCATTTAGTGAATGGCTGTTTTTTTTAAATCACTTTTGGGGGCGGGCCACAGAATGATACAGTCATTTAGCCTGGACATTTGTATTTTTGCATGTGATGACAGTGTACCAGAATGCGTGTCATTGTGCTGTGTGTTTTTGTACAAGATATTAAACGGTGACATGTCTAGCGCGTCTGTGTTTATGCGTGAGATGTATTGTGACAGAAGACGGTTTCTTTCCACGTGTTGACGCGTGTTCATTTGTCAGTTTGTCTGTGTGTGTCAGTCTGTCCGTGTGTCCGTCCTTTGAGCGCATATCTCCCCGAGATTTGGGCCAGCTCCCTCTTGGTCTCCCAGCGCTGCATGGTGGTGGTCCAGTGGTTTCGTTTCGGTTCCACGATCGTTGGTCCGCTCTGGTCCTTGAGTGAGAACAGAGTTCGCCATTCAACAAGGACTACAAAGTCCACATACACATTTTACAAAGACCTTTTAACATGAGTCATGTTAAAAATAAACCAAATGAAAATCTACGACGCACTGTGGGCCACCATGACTTGAGTGGGAGAGGAAATAGGGGACGAAGGAAAAGAAATGGAAGCTGACGGATGACGGAGAACTGAAGAGCATTTCCATTGGATACATATTAAGAGCTGTGTGTTTGATGGCAGCGGGCGATGGCTGAGCACCTCGTTTTCAGTCGACGTGCCGAGTGTCCCCTCCTTAACGCTCCCCAGGGAACCAAACTTCTCCGTTCCTCGTTCCGTCTTGGGTTTGTTCTTCTCCAGATCCTTCTTCAGGCTGTTGAAATTGGACCTGAACCAGCTGTGAGCGTCAATCAGGTTCTCAGTAATCTGAGAACACAGGAGGGAGGTAGAAAAATTCATAAACACAAGAGAGACAGAGTTGAAGAGAGGAGTGAGACTTGGTGGGCGGGAGGATGGCCCGGTCTCACCTGCTGTGACTCGACGCTGGCCTCTCTTAGCCTATCCTCTGCCTCGTCACGGCTCTGCCTTAGCTGCCTCATGTTCTCCTCCAGCCTCTGAGGAGCACACAAGACGGCCTGAACGTCAATCACTCCCAGCCCCTCCCACTCACGCGCCGGTGACCCCCTCAGTGTCACTCACTCCCAGCCCCTCCCACTCACGCGCCGGTGACCCCCTCAGTGTCACTCACTCCCAGCCCCTCCCACTCACGCGCCGGTGACCCCCTCAGTGTCACTCACTCCCAGCCCCTCCCACTCACGCGCCGGTGACCCCCTCAGTGTCACTCACTCCCAGCCCCTCCCACTCACGCGCCGGTGACCCCCTCAGTGTTACTCACTCCCAGCCCCTCCCACTCCCCCTCAGCTCAGCCCACAGTCCACCTGCACAAGCTGGTGATTGGTGATTGTGCAAGTTTAACTGATAGAATGAGGAGTGGAAAGAAGTGGCGCCTGGCATCGCACGTTTTTGAGAAGAGCGCGTGTGCGTGTGCGCACTCCTGAACTCAAAGAGGAGAAATCAGTACAAATTAAGTACTACTGCGTATTCCAAAGTGAGACAGAAGAGGAGTGAAATTAAAAATGAATAAAATTTGGAAGTAACATTCAGAAAATAGTAGATTTTAATGGCACATAAATTATACAGAAAAGAGAAGACTTTGGCTCCCATAGTTAAGCACCCCAACACCACTATGACATTATTTTATCCTTTCTATATGACCCTAATACGCACCTGACACTTATCCTGCAGCACCTGCCGGTGTTCTCTTTCTGTCACTAGCTCCCCCTCCTGGTTGGAGGTCATCCGCTGCAGCTCAGATTGGAACTGTTGTATCAGCTGACTCTGAGAATGGGTAAGAGGATTCCGTTGAAACATTTTTACATGAAAAATAACTTTTTAACACTGTGCTGCATAACACAGTTTTAGCATTCACAATTAGCCAGTAAGCCTCTCTAAGTGTATGCCCATTTGCAGAAGTGTAAAATCCAGGTTCAGAAAGTAAAAGTCCTCCCCAGGATTTCGTTCCAGTCACCTGGATTTGCTCATTAGCACAAGTCTTCAGTCTAAATCAGCTGGCTGAGTTGATGGGTGGAAGAAACACATGGCAGGACTTTTACTTTCTGACCCCTGGACTTTACACCTCTGCCCATTTGTAAGAGAGCACAATGCTCATGCGCATATTGCTGTGTCCAGTACGCACGAGTGTATGAGGGTTTATTTAAAGTGTGTGCTGTGCGTGTGTGCTGTGCGTGTGGCTGTGTATGTAATGTGTGTATGTAAGCCGCATGTGCGCAGGTGTGGATGTGAGGGGGTGTGTAATGTGCGTACGTAAGCAGTATGTGCGCAGGTGTGGATGTGAGGGGATGTGAGGGGATGTGAAAGTATGACACCGTACCTGCTCATTATTTCTCCTCTGGTACTCATCCTTCAGAGTCTCCAGACCCTTCAGGGCCTCCTCCATCTCCTGCAGGGAGAGAGAGACGGCCTCAGGGAAGGGTGTGTCCAGTACAGGCGTGTGTGTGTCAAGTAAAGGCCAGTCTAAATGTCACTGGTCAGTGTGTCAGATGAAGGCGAATGTGTAAGGTAAGTACATTTATAACAGGTGCGGTATAAGAGCTGAGTGTCAGGAAAGCCTGTCCAAGGATGCAGGTACCTTCATTCTCAGTGAGCTGGCCACAGCTGCTCGACTCTCCACGTACTGTTTCATCTGTGTGTTCTGATCTTTAATTCGGCCTTTCTGATTGGACACCACTTTCTCCAGCTCGCCCACCTTCTCCCGCAGCTCCCGATTGGCCCTGGAGAGGTCACCTGATCTGGAAGATGCCTCTTCCATACCCTTCTTCAGCTGACAGGGGAGAAGCAGAGGGAGTTGATTAAAAATAATAAAGCATGTGGCAAGGTGGAGCAGAGACATCTCTGGAGCCAGACGCACCTCAGTGACCTCCCTGTGTGATGCCCTCTTCTGACAATTCCTCTCTTTATTCAACTGATCCTTAATGGAGTCCAGATGATCCGTCAGCCATTTCACTTCCTCCCTAGTATCCTTCAGCTCTGCCTCCCTGACACACACACACACACAAACACACAAATGGACAAAAAGGCATATGAGCACAAAATGCTGAGATATCCATGAGGTAAAACACATTCATAATGGCATAATGTTGAGTATGAACTGGTTTGAAATACAGACAGAGAGCTCAACCTGCAACAGTAGATATGATGCATGCACACATATACACAGACCTCTGTGAGAACAGTTGCTGGTGCTGGTTCTGAATGCTCTCATATTGGTCCTGTGCCCGGCTCAGCCTGCCCACTAACTGGTTATTGGCAAGCAGGGCCTGTTCCAACGTCTGGGTAAGCTGCTTGTTGTCCAGACTGACCGTCTCCAGGGCCTTACGCAAGGGCTCCATCTAGTGGTACACAAACCATCAATCACTGTGTTCATTCCAGTCCCATGTCCCTTATCACTAATAGACAAGAGGCAGGGCCCTGTTCTTGTATGTGTGTATCTGTGTACTGGTGTGTATTTGTGTGCGTCTTACCTCTGTGTCTGTCGCAATGAGATCGTGTCGGAGCTTCTCCACCTGTGACTGTAACCTTTGTACGTCCTGCTGAATATGTACCCTGAAAACACACACGCACACACACACGCACGCACGCACGCACGCACACACACACACATGATGTACACACGATGCACACACACACAAACAGGCACAAAATAGTTTGCATTATCTTTCAGGACCACTAAATTTTTTAAAAAGAAGCAAATAACAGCAAATAACAGATGTATGTTCAGTTAGTAGCCGAATGCACATGATGCATCCACCTGACCACTGCTGTAAAAAACAACACAATAATACCACTGCTGTAAAAAACAACACAATAATACCACTGCTGTAAAAAACAACACAATAACACCACTGCTGTAAAAAACAACACAATAATACCACTGCTGTGTGAAAACAACACAATAATACCACTGCTGTAAAAAACAACACAATAATACCACTGCTGTGGAAACAACACAATAATACCACTGCTGTGGAAACAACACAATAATACCACTGCTGTGGAAACAACACAATAATACCACTGCTGTGGAAAACAACACAATAATACCACTGCTGTGGAAACAACACAATAATACCACTGCTGTGGAAACAACACAATAACACCACTGCTGTGTGAAAACAACACAATAATACCACTGCTGTGTAAAACAACACAATAATACCACTGCTGTGGAAAACAACACAATAATACCACTGCTGTGTGAAAACAACACAATAATACCACTGCTGTAAAAAACAACACAATAATACCACTGCTGTGAAAAACAACACAATAATACCACTGCTGTGGAAAACAACACAATAATACCACTGCTGTAAAAAACAACACAATAATACCACTGCTGTGTGAAAACAACACAATAATACCACTGCTGTAAAAAACAACACAATAATACCACTGCTGTAAAAAACAACACAATAATACCACTGCTGTGGAAAACAACACAATAATACCACTGCTGTAAAAAACAACACAATAATACCACTGCTGTGTGAAAACAACACAATAATACCACTGCTGTAGAAAACAACACAATAATACCACTGCTGTAAAAAACAACACAATAATACCACTGCTGTGTGAAAACAACACAATAATACCACTGCTGTAAAAAACAACACAATAATACCACTGCTGTGTGAAACAACACAATAATACCACTGCTGTGGGAAACAACACAATAATACCACTGCTGTGGAAACAACACAATAATACCACTGCTGTAAAAAACAACACAATAATACCACTGCTGTGTGAAAACAACACAATAATACCACTGCTGTAAAAAACAACACAATAATACCACTGCTGTGTGAAACAACACAATAATACCACTGCTGTGGAAACAACACAATAATACCACTGCTGTGGAAAACAACACAATAATACCACTGCTGTGTAAAACAACACAATAATACCACTGCTGTGTAAAACAACACAATAATACCACTGCTGTGTAAAACAACACAATAATACCACTGCTGTGTGAAAACAACACAATAATACCACTGCTGTGGAAACAACATAATAATACCACTGCTGTGGAAAACAACACAATAATACCACTGCTGTAAAAAACAACACAATAATACCACTGCTGTAAAAAACAACACAATAATACCACTGCTGTGTGAAACAACACAATAATACCACTGCTGTGTGAAACAACACAATAATACCACTGCTGTGTGAAACAACACAATAATACCACTGCTGTAGAAAACAACACAATAATACCACTGCTGTAAAAAACAACACAATAATACCACTGCTGTGTGAAAACAACACAATAATACCACTGCTGTAAAAAACAACACAATAATACCACTGCTGTGTGAAACAACACAATAATACCACTGCTGTGGGAAACAACACAATAATACCACTGCCGTGGAAACAACACAATAATACCACTGCTGTGGAAAACAACACAATAATACCACTGCTGTGTGAAAACAACACAATAATACCACTGCTGTGGAAACAACATAATAATACCACTGCTGTGGAAAACAACACAATAATACCACTGCTGTAAAAAACAACACAATAATACCACTGCTGTGTGAAAACAACACAATAATACCACTGCTGTAAAAAACAACACAATAATACCACTGCTGTGTGAAACAACACAATAATACCACTGCTGTGGGAAACAACACAATAATACCACTGCCGTGGAAACAACACAATAATACCACTGCTGTGGAAAACAACACAATAATACCACTGCTGTGTGAAAACAACACAATAATACCACTGCTGTGGAAAACAACACAATAATACCACTGCTGTGGAAACAACACAATAATACCACTGCTGTGAGAAACAACACAATAATACCACTGCTGTGGAAAACAACACAATCATACCACTGCTGTAAAAAACAACACAATAATACCACTGCTGTGTGAAAACAACACAATAATACCACTGCTGTAAAAAACAACACAATAATACCACTGCTGTGGAAAACAACACAATAATACCACTGCTGTGGAAAACAACACAATAATACCACTGCTGTGTGAAAACAACACAATAATACCACTGCTGTAAAAAACAACACAATAATACCACTGCTGTGTGAAAACAACACAATCATACCACTGCTGTAAAAAACAACACAATAATACCACTGCTGTGGAAAAACAACACAATAATACCACTGCTGTAAAAAACAACACAATAATACCACTGCTGTGTGAAAACAACACAATAATACCACTGCTGTGTGAAAACAACACAATAATACCACTGCTGTGTAAAACAACACAATAATACCACTGCTGTGGAAAACAACACAATAATACCACTGCTGTGGAAACAACACAATAATACCACTGCTGTGTGAAAACAACACAATAATACCACTGCTGTGGAAAACAACACAATAATACCACTGCTGTAAAAAACAACACAATAATACCACTGCTGTGTAAAACAACACAATAATACCACTGCTGTGTAAAACAACACAATAATACCACTGCTGTGTAAAACAACACAATAATACCACTGCTGTGTGAAAACAACACAATAATACCACTGCTGTGTAAAACAACACAATAATACCACTGCTGTGGAAAACAACACAATAATACCACTGCTGTAAAAAACAACACAATAATACCACTGCTGTGGAAAACAACACAATAATACCACTGCTGTGGAAACAACACAATAATACCACTGCTGTAAAAAACAACACAATAATACCACTGCTGTGGAAAACAACACAATAATACCACTGCTGTAAAAAACAACACAATAATACCACTGCTTGGGTTCCTGCACTTTGTAAAATCAATTTCTGCCAAATGAAAAAACATCTCTTTATTTCACATACTTTAAAATAAAATTAAAAATGTATCCAATTGTATTACCACAGATAAGAGGCAAAATAAAAAAGTTATTTTTAAGTAATAGACAGGTTTTTTCCCCAATTAGAAAGCACCAGGCTATGTGCCCCTCTTGACCCCAATCAAAAACTCTATTTAACATTTGAGCATCTTCAACAGGGAGCTTTGATGTATGTTTATGCCTGAGATTGGGATCTACCTGTGTGAACCTTCGCTGCATCACTGAGGGCTCTGTTTTCCGGCTGGCGCATGGCGGGTGGCGAGTCAGCGCATTGGCAAAGTGACATTTTCAGCATGTATTATCACGCTCCTGAGCCTGTGTGACTCGCCGTGCGCCAGAAGTGGGAGGAGAGTCACTGGTGGAGGTGAGTTAGTCTAGAGCGAGCAGTGAAACTGCAGATTTGGGGTTCTGTTTTCCGGCCGGTGGCGAGCCATCACTGGCGAGGTAGCAATTTCGTCACAGATTTGCACGCGCCTGAGCTTGTTTGGTAATTTGGGGACTCGCCGTGCGCTGAAGTGGGAGGGAAGCCACTGCTGGGGGGGTGTGTCCGTCAAGCGGGAGCAGCCCAGTAAACTTTTACTGCAGCGACCGAGGAAATGGGATGTGTTGCATGGGGAAAATAGATAAATGATTAAACGCATGCTTAGGACCTACAAAATAGGAAAGAGAGGAGTTGAAAAATAAAAATTAGCCAGTAAATTATAAATTATTCATTATTAAAAGCTTTTTATTTTTCATAGTCCAGATAACCTATTAGTGACTTTTATCGCCTTTAGTGGTCTCGTCCTGCAAGCGGGAGGCCTCCCGACCACGACCGAATGGGCGTGTTCTGCTGTCGTTTTTCACTAAACCACGTGATACGAGATAGCCTGACATGGTCAAAACTAGTCCAATGCACACGGCTCTTAAAAGGACTGAAAAGAGGTGATTTGATTAGCTATGGTGCATCTGAAGCCACTGATAAATATTCAGCATAACCCAGCCCATTCGCACCCTGCGCAGCGCGCTGTGAGCTGTGCGCTCCTCGCCTCTGGTATTCAGTTGCCACGCCCAGTGCGTCATATGCTACGCCATTGACTATGACAGCACGCTGCACGCCATGCGCTTGCCGGAAAATAGAGCCCTGAGTGTTCTCTAAGAACTACAACAGATAAATATTTGTAATTGAACTGAATCATTAGACTACCAGTGTTATCACTGTGGAGAAAAGACTATCTACTTATCTGAACAGCACAGTTTACGCCATTTCAGAATTGGGTCCAATTAAACCCATCGACTCAGCAGAAATGCGATTGGGGGATTATACTGTCCGTGTGTCTATGTGTATCGTTGTATATGTGTATGGAACTATGCATATCTTGAGAGTTTGGGGATATATTTGTGTGTGCAAGTGTGTGATTGAGTATATGTGGGTATGAGTGTATGTGTGTACGTGTGTATGAGTGTGTGTATGAGTGTATGAGTGTATGAGTGTATGAGTGTGTGTATGAGTGTATGAGTGTATGAGTGTGTGTATGTGTGTATGAGTGTATGTGTATATGAGTGTATGAGTGTGTGTATGAGTGTATGAGTGTGTGTATGAGTGTATGAGTGTGTGTATGAGTGTATGAGTGTATGTGTGTATGAGTGTATGAGTGTGTGTATGGGTGTATGTGTATATGAGTGTATGAGTGTGTGTATGAGTGTATGAGTGTGTGTATGAGTGTATGTATGAGTGTATGAGTGTATGTGTGTATGAGTGTGTGTATGGGTGTATGTGTATATGAGTGTATGAGTGTGTGTATGAGTGTATGTGTGTATGAGTGTGTGTATGAGTGTATGAGTGTGTGTATGTGTGTATGTGTATGAGTGTATGAGTGTATGTGTGTATGAGTGTATGAGTGTGTGTATGAGTGTATGTGTATATGAGTGTATGAGTGTGTGTATGAGTGTATGTGTGTATGAGTGTGTGTATGAGTGTATGAGTGTGTGTATGTGTGTATGAGTGTATGTGTATATGAGTGTGTGTATGAGTGTGTGTATGAGTGTATGAGTGTGTGTATGTGTGTATGTGTGTATGAGTGTATGTGTATATGAGTGTATGAGTGTGTGTATGAGTGTATGATGTGTATGTGTGTATGAGTGTATGAGTGTGTGTATGTGTGTATGAGTGTATGAGTGTGTGTATGTGTGTATGTGTGTATGAGTGTATGAGTGTATGAGTGTATGTGTATATGAGTGTATGAGTGTGTGTATGAGTGTATGAGTGTATGAGTGTGTGTATGAGTGTATATGAGTGTATGAGTGGGCGCACCTCTCGTTCTTCAGGGCGCACACCTCCTCCTCTCTGTCCCCCAGCTCTGCCTGCAGGCTGTCTGTGCTGCTCTTCAGACGGGAGTGGGACGCCAGCATGCCCTGCAGCGTCTGTGCCACCCAGCTTCCGTCCTGGCGTCTCGCCCCCAGCTCCCCCTCCAGCTGGCCTAGCTGCACACACCATAAAAGCGCTAAAATTAAAGCACCACATTTCACAGCCCAGGCGCTTCAGTAAGAAAAGAATGTGCTGTAACTAGAGGACGCTTCAGAACGTGAGCAAAAAAATACCCCAAATTCATCTGTTCTCTGATCACCCCCCTTAGAAGAATGCTTGGGCTTCATTTTGTAGTAAATTATATTTTTTTAAATGTCAGATCTTCAGTATTAAAATCACAGAGGAATTGAAAACCATATATAAATATTAGTGAGGGATTCAGACATGGTTTTATTGATACTTTTATTGTTAGTTGTAATACCTGCTAGTTCACTAATATATCCTATTCTAGATAATGTCAGTTTCCATTACTCATTGATGCTTACCAATGTTTACCTATATGTACAAAGTCGAGCCAAATGTAACAAAATCTAGTCAAAACGTGGACAATTGCCAAATAAGCATTATTGCACTACTGTTAACATATAATTTCACATGCATTCATTTTTACTAGAACTTTTACTAGATCTAAGATTAAACACATGCATCTTGATTTCCTCATTTCTATGGTGTATTACCTACATATATCCAGCTGTAAACTATAGGATGGATGAGTGGGCCACGCCCCTCTAACCTTGCTCATGTGGTGGTTCTGCAGGCTCTCCATCTGATCCCGCAGAGCCTGGTAATCCAACACCGCTTCGTCCCGGGTCTCTTTCACAAGGGCAAGCTCCTCCTCCTTCTTCTCCAGTGATGAGACCACCTGGCCCAAAAACACACAAGTCTTTTTTTCCAATTGTCATCTTTATCATGTATTTTTTAATTGATCATTCTTTATGCTTGAACAATATAATCTTTGAGTTCATACTGAGCTGAATAGACAATACAGAGAGGAGGAAAGAGGGAGGATGAGAGATTTTGTTTGCTTGTAAAAACCTTCACGAAATGAATGGTATTGATTTATCATAAATTCTGAAAGCTGTTGACAGTGTAAGGACTGAATGGAACTCTTTATATACATATAGAATGTGCAGGTCAGAGGTCACGGCCTACCTGCATTAGATTCTGCTCCAAGTTCTGACACTTCGACTTCCATGAGCTGAGCTCAGCACTGGCCTGCACACACAAAAAACCTTACACTGACTCTTAATTATTACCTTGTGTGTGTGTGTGTGTGTGTGTGTGTGCGTGTGTGTCTGTGTGTGTGTGTGAGTGTGTGTGTGTGTGTTCCTCTCTTACTGTGCCCAGCAAGGTTAGGACAGATGGTCTTTAGCATCAGGTGACACTATAAATGAGGAAGGAGGCCACTTCATCAGTGTGCCTAATCTTTCTGCCATCTATGAAGAGAGCACACTTCCTGTTCACTGTGCAGCAGAGAGGAAACAGTATGTCGGTCCTGACAGGGCTGACAACAGTTGATTTTGAGAGCTGTTTCCTTCATTATTATTATCTGCTGAGTAAAAACTTTAGGTAATGTCTGCAGAAATACAGCGTTTTTTTACTTTTCTCAAATTTTGCTCAATGCTCGTCTCAAACCTTGAGTGACACCTGTTCAAGTTTTGTAGACCAAGCAGCCTTGCAGTATGGAGGGATGGTGAGGTGTGTGTGTGTGTGTGTGTGTGTGTGTGTGTGTGTGTGCGTAAGTGTGTGCGTAAGTGTGTGTGTGTAAGTGTGTAAGTGTGTGCGTAGGTGTGTGCGTAAGTGTGTGCGTACCTTTGCGTACTTCTTTTCCAGCATGCTGTTCTTTTTCTCTTGCTGTTTGTGCTCAGCCTGGCCATTAAACTCAACCTGAGAGTCAATACCAAAATCAATCAAACACACTCAACACACAACAAATACAACACACGCACAGACCTTATGGCAGGTCAAAGGTCACCTGTACCTTGGCCTTGGTCAGCTGTGTCTGCAGAAAGCTCCTCTCCTTCTCCTGCTTGCTCACCATGTTTTGTATCTGTCAGACAAAAAAGCGACGGCAAGGTTTCTACGGTTTCTAGTTCCCCTCAATCAGAGCCATATAAAAACTAACAGAGACATTGATAAACAGTGGTTAGAAACAGTCACCTCAGCCAGCATACAATCCTTCTCTCTCTTCATGGCCTCTCCCTGCTTCCCAGCGCCATGCAGCTCCGCCCGAAGCCTGTTGACTGTGCTCTCCAAGAGCTCCCTCTGAGTGGCAGCCATCTCCTGGGCAACCCTGGAACTCTGCTGCAGCTGTTCGTGGTCGCGCCGCAAGGTATCGCTGTGAGGATAGAGAGCAGCCTGTAGTCTCTGCTTGCCTGTCAGCGGGGAGTTCTGATTGGCTGGTTAGTGTGACTACAGTTCCAGGGTCGTGGAGAGGAGGAACTCACAGATCTTGCTGCTGTCTGAGCCGATCCTTCAGCGTCCCCTGCAGCTCGGCCTGGATGTTACGCCGCGCAGCGTCCAGGAGCAAGTCCTGCTCCTGAAGCTGCTGTAGAACCCGCTCCCGCTCAGCCTGGAAGGAGAACACACACCGACACTGTGTGTGTGTGTGTGTGTGTCTGTGTGTGCGCGGGAGTGTGTGTCTCCACTGCTACGTGCAGCCACAGCCACAGTGCAGCGCCCGGAGACCAATTCCAGTCCTGAGGCCAGTGCCTTGGTCAATGGCAGGAGTTTACCTAGCCTGACATACATGTCTTTGGTGTGGGAGGAAACCGGAGTGGCCGGAAGAAACGCACACGGACACGGAGAGAACATGCAAACTCCACACAGAGAGAACCCGGATCGGGACTCGAACCCGGAACCTCTTTTTGGCGAGGCAACTTTGCTAACCACTGCACCACCGTGCACCACGCACATATGCTTGCATGAAAATAGTTCCCATCGAAATGAACAATTTGCTCCGTTTTGAAGTAAATTTGTAAAAACTACACTGGCCATGTTGTTTGTGGTAATAGGTTGCATTTTCTGAAAATGAAAATATGTCTTTCTGAGCTGTATTTCATTATTTTAGTGCACAATTTGAATGAATGGATTCCTGATTGAACACTAAATGGAGTAAAAGAACCTCAGACATTATTGAGAGTCGGACAGAAGCATTGTAGGTTTTTGTCTTTTCATCGGATGTTGACAATAAGAAAAATAATAATATAAATATAATTACGCCAGCCTTTAAGAAATTAAAGAAAGACCAGCACTCACAAAAATGTTGAATTCTTTGAATATAGTCCAACATTTTATTTTCTGGAAGCACCAGTGTTAGTCCATGATTGCTGAAATTTATGTTTTTTTCTCGCCTCAGCAACAAAAGAACATTTATAAATCACATTGGATCATTTGAGCATGCCAAATATCTTCCAATCCATTCGCTACTTAATTAGACTCACTAAACTCTTTTGTAGTCAAATTTGTTCAAGCAGCTGTAGACAAGAAAAAGCCTTACATGTCTTAAAGTGCGTAAGCGTGAACACAAACACTCAGATACTGTGAACATAAAGCAGTGCAGGGCCCATAAGGCCATAGAGCTCACACAGAATGATTCAGCACTGGTGGGAGTTCTGTGGGCCAGTGCCGTACCTTTAACTCTGCCTGTTGCTCAGACAGCAGTCTGGCGTTCTCCACAGTTAGAAATCGCAGGGCGGTGCTCAGCTCTGAACACTGGCCCTCCAACTGCACATTCAGGCCCTGAACAGAGAGAGGGGAAAAGACAGGGATGTATAATGATGAAGCTCACTGTTGAGCTTTCTAATGTACCAATATCTGACCTGTTTTGGCAATGTTTGTGTTTGTGTGTGTGTGTGTGTGTAATATGTGAAACATTACAAATTAAATCCTAAGAAAAATGTACATGCAGTGCTGTGCAGTGTGCAAGGCTGGCTGAAGGGGTTGTTGTGGTGTACAGCAGGTATACTGAGAGTTATATTAACATACCCACGCACAGTGGGATATTGCGATATATTCAGTGATGTACAGCGGGTCTCAGTGATAAACTAAATTAGCATATTTGTGGTGTAAAGGTAGAACTGTTTCATGGTACCTCACGGTAGATTCACATACACCCAGTGATGTACAGTATAACAGTAGCATTTTGAAGTATATTCAGTGCAGTTGTGGCCTCACTTGGTGTAGGACTATGCGGTATTACCAGTGGCTAACAGCGGGTGGTATATTTGGTATATTCTGTGTCCTTCTGACCTGTACTCTTTCGGCTGCTGTTTTCAGGTTGTCTTCATCCTTCTGCAACCTGATGTTCTCCTGCTGCAGCCTCTGGAGAGCCAGACAGGCACTCTGGGATACACAAAGAGTTCATTCACCATACATGGAGGAACACACACTCACACGCATACACACACACAGCATAGAATATCTACACACTCATCTCCTGGTCAAATGCACAACATGGCCGCAGCCAAAAAGTGATTCAAAAACCCAGATGAAATGGGACGTGCGTTTCCACACATACAACACTTACCTTTAATTCATCGGTCTGCTGGGAAATCATGGAATCTTGGACATCTGAAAAACAAAATGGCAGTTGGCAACGCATCCCAGTTCCAGCCCTGGGGCCACATATAAAACTTTGAGTAAAAGAATGTGTAAAAGAATGCTCAGGGAGAAAGTCGGAAATCTGCTTACGTAAAGTTTTGCATTTCTTCCTCTGCCTTTCTATCACGGTGTCGCCATATCAGACTGTCTCTAAACATTGCGTACACATGGTGTCCAGCGTGTGCAGAGGTACGCAGATTCTCTTATTTTATACATCTGAATTTCTGCGTGGAAACTCCCTTACGCAGCTTTCTGAGGACATTTTTCTGCTCAGCACTGTTTATACATGTGGCCCCTGGTGTTATATATAATACTGCTGACAGATTGATTCTCAAAACCCGACCTGCTTTGTCCCTGAGCTGCTGGCACTGTTTCTCCAGGTGACTGGCTCTCTCCGCCTCTTCCTTCAGCACCTGCCTCACATCCCTTCTCTCACTCTGTAGGGTGTGGCAGTCCGTCTGCAGGAACTGCACCTATTGGACATGAGAGACTCTGACATTCCAGCCCTTTCTTCCTGTGCATGACGTTGTATCGCCATCATAATATTCCCCATAACATCTATTTGGCCATTTTGACAAAGGCCATTTTTTACTAAAGCTTTTAAATGGCCTTTCCCTTTTGGTTATTTATTTTATTCTCTCACCCTTTACTCCTGTTTCCCATTTTCTACCTGTTCTCTTTCTAGCTCCACAGCCCCCTCCATCTCCTTCACCCTCTGCAGCAAAGCATCATGGGTACGTTGAGCCTCTAAGCGACGGTCTGCTTCCTGAGACAGTTGCACCTTCAGCTAAAAGAGAAAAGAAGAGAGGCAAGTCATTCTATTTTTATATTTGTTGAAACGGCTGACTTGAACGCCACCGCTTCAACAGTACACTTAAGCCCCAGTGTATTTATTTACCCGAAAGCTGAGCCAGTAATCCCTTGATACTAATTTATTTAATCTGTCTGCTGCTGATTTAATATCATAACAAAATCTGCATCTGAACAGTACTCGGCTCCTTATAACCTACCATCATATGGCATAACCTGTCTGTGTTTCTTTGAATTTACAATAGCAAGTAAATTGGGATCTCTTTGAGCGGATTAGCCATCGTTTCGGCTTTCGTTTGTGTGCAGAATGCTTTGACTGGGTTTGATTTGCCTTCTTAAGCCTAACTTGAGATCACTTAAAGCAGCCATCTGCAGCTGTGCAATCCAAACGATGCTAAAGTCTCCATGAAAGAAATGTTGGGGAGCTGCACCTTAGAAAGCTTCAGAACCTAATCTCTGAGTCTCAGGTGTGTGCTTCACATCAACAAGAGGACTGAGCAATATCATCATACTTAAAAAAAACTATTCCATCTTATAAAAAACATAAAAAGGTCAAAACCAGGAACTATTACAGCAGTGGTACTCAGGAGCCCAAGTAAGAGACCCAAGGAACCCAATTAACCATCAACACTAATGAAAAATGCCCATTTAACTGCTCACCTCCAACAACCTCTCAGTCATCTGCACCTTGATCTCCTTCAGCTCCTCTGCAGCCAGGGCCACATCCATCTGTTCACACGCAGGCACACATTACGCACAGCGTTACGGTCTGGACCATTACAGCCATCACAGGTTAGTCATTACCATCTATGCCCTGCTTTTCAGACCACGCCAGCATTACGATCTGTCTTCCATTCTACTCTGATGCTGGCTAGCAGTCTCCCATTCATGGCCTAGTCTCATCTCATTCTACCCAATGCCACAACTTGTATGCTGTGCACAAAGAACAATAGCCTGCTACAATGTTTTCAGGCACCAAATGTCACATTGGCATCATAGAAGAAAATTATTGATATTGTCTGAAGTCCAGTTTAGATGAGCATGTGCACCTCCACTAAATTAGAAAAGGTACTTTAATGTACTAACTATTGGATACACCAGGCATTTTAAAATTGTTGTTCATATACAGGGCAGGGTGTGGAAAATGAGGAGGTACAGTAAGAGAGGTAAGGCACCTTGGATGCCGTGGCGACCTCCAGCTCTTCCCTTAAGTTCTGCGCCTCCTCCAGGACCTCTTCCCTCTCCTGACATGCCTGCCACAGCTGGTCCTGAACCTGTAACAACTCCTTCCGAGCCACCCTCTGCTCCTCCTCGCTCTCATTCTGCAGTGCCGACAGCTGCTCCGTCACACGCGCTGTCGGGAAGTCACACAAATAAAGAGACACACATACAAGGACAGATAAAGAGGCCAACGAAGCGAAAGAGAGAGAAAGAGAGAGAAACAGGCAACGCTGTTTGACAGCTGGAGAGAGTCAGTCATGGTCCTTACCAGAGTTTGAAGGATTAAGCTGTCTCTCCGTCTCTAGACGGAAGGTGGTGAGTTTGAGCGAATGCAAAACGCTCTCCAGGCGACACATCCGACTCACCAGCGTCTCACAGTTGCGCCACAGAGACGCCTCGCCCCCGAAGCCCCCCATCCCCGGCCAAACCCGTACTGGGCTCACAGGTCGGTGGCCGCCGTTCTGCACTGAGGCAGCGGAATCCAGGAGCTGCTCACGTGGGACACCCAGGGACCCCATGTCTTGAATGAGTGCCTCTGTCTGCTCCTCTGCGACCAGTAGGTGCTGTTGCAGTATGGACAAGGTTTCTGGGGCTGTGGCCCCGATGTGGAGGGGCTGGATTGCAGCTCGAGACATCACTGGGGATAGTGGAGGGGTAGTAAATTACTCTCTCTTCACTGTTCTGTGCTTCATATGACTCCGTTTGGATAGGTGCTCAGGGAACAGGATGCGATTTCAAGTTTACAAGGTACAATATGATAACAGTGATAAAACTGAGGCAGTCCTCATTGGTTCCAAGTCCACCCTCTCTAAGCACCCCAGTTTCACCCTCAACATAGACAACTCCTTGGTTTCCCCCTCCCCTCAGGTCAAGAGTCTGGGTGTCGTCCTCGACAGCACCCTATCCTTCCACTCCCACATCAACAACAACATCCGGTCCGCCTACTTCCACCTCCGCAACATCAACCGTCTCCGCCCTTCACTCACTCCCAACAGCACCGCAATCCTGGTTCACTCTTTAGTCACTTCACGCATGGATTACTGTAATTCCCTTCTTTTTGGTCTCCCGCACAAACTCCTCCATAAACTTCAACTGGTTCAGAATGCTGCTGCCCGTATCATCACCAGAACACCATCCATCAGTCACATCACCCCCGTTCTACATCAACTCCACTGGCTTCCCATTAAACACCGTATTGTCTACAAAGTCCTCCTCCATACATTCAACGCCATCCACAACCTCGCTCCTCCATACCTCTCTGACCTTCTCCATATCTATGTCCCTCCCCGCTCTCTCAGGTCTGCCTCCTCCCTCAGCTTAACTGTCCCCCCAGCCCGTCTGTCCACCATGGGGTCCAGGGCCTTCAGCCGCTCTGCCCCTCACCTCTGGAACTCCCTTCCCCCCGACATCAGGAACATTGACTCCATCTCCCATTTCAAAACCCACCTCAAAACCCACCTTTTTAGACAGGCATATAACTTATAATGTTCCTGTTTGTCTTTGCTCTGCTACAAATTCTGCATTTGTAAATCTTGCTTTTGCATTTTAAGTGTTTTAATATTTTTGTATTTCTGTATTTTTTGTATATTGTGTTTTTATCTTGTATTGTTGTACGGCGACCTTGAGTGCCTTGAAAGGCGCCTTATAAATAAAATGCATTATTATTATTATTATTAATATTAATCCTGCATCAACCATGGAGCCGCGTCTTACAGATAACATTGCCTTGTTGAAGTGACATGCTGGATTTCAAATTCTCTCACGGAGCAAACTTCAGTGGCCTGGTTCATGATCTTTATTATTATTATTTTTCAATTCACTCTTTGTATTGTCACGTATTTAAACACATATTTACATATGTACGTCGCACTTAACGTCATACGGCATCTCTGGACCAGACATAGTATCTGTACCTAATACTAATGATGTACTGATTAGTACCATTAGTATTACAAGTAACAATAATTATCAGCAAGTGTTGGGAAAGAGTTGGCAGATAGTGAACTCCGTGTGGTAGCTAGCCAGCCAGCTATCTAAGGTTAGCTTAGCTCTGGATTTTAAAGAAGTGATTTCTGCACGCAATTTAGTTATATATTCAGTAGCTAGCAATGAAACGTCACAAATACTTACTTGTAATGGTAGTATCTTGTTATACATCGTTCCGCAAACACATTTCGTTCCCAATCTATTTTAAGGCCTGTTTACCTCGCATACAGGTTACTTCCTGGCAGTACGGTTTCCATAGAGACGCGTCTTGAAGTTCCCTCTTTCAAAACAACCCGCTGCCAGCGCGCCCTATGACTCAACGGGAATTGTAGTTTCTGAGGCAGTAAGGCGAATTTAAACTACATTACATGGCTGTTATAATTGTAATGTGTCTCCCAATTCGCTTCCTAAATAGGTTGCGCTATGCGATTGTATGCTTTCATGGCCTTCCTTGTGCACTTGCCATGGCTGCTTCAAAAAACTGAGTTACGGCTCAAAATACTAACGTTTACTTCAGATATATTTTAAAAGCTGTAATATGTAAGCATCAGCGTGACATATGGGAGGACAATATAGGCTACTGACCTGACCTTGTAATCTCATGGTTGCAGGTTAGATTCCCTAGCCTACTCTTGTAGGCTACCTTTGAGGCAAGGTATGCTACTTAATCTGTATTTCTTCAGTGTCTAGTTGTATAAATTGTAGGCCTACTATGTAAAATAAATAAATTAAAACGTAGAAGTTGTATAAGTCAAGAGCGTCTGTTAAATAGCCTACCCGTAATGGTATTACGATTTTTTATTCTCCCCAAAGACAAATTGTCTCAAAATTATATCGATTGTATCACAGACCAGATAGCTACGGATGTAGCCTGCTATACCCAGCTGTGAATTTGTGCTTATTGTAGGCTATTTCAAAAAACAAAAACTCATATCTTTAATCAAGAGCTTTGACTGAGAGGTCTGTGTAAATTATGGCTTTAAACGTGCATATATCTCACAAAAACTCATAAAAGGCCTCATAATGTAGGCCAAAGCAGAAGCGATGCCATTTAGGCCTATGTCACCCTTAATTGTGCCACAAAAACATGAAAATTAAATGTTAAATGGCGACCTGAATTAAGGCCTATCATTTCCTTTTTGTCGTGTATAATGCGATTACAATAAGAAACTGCTATTTCAAATATTTTAGAGGTTTTCATTATTTATTTTTAAGATAAAGTAATATAATTTATTGTCATTTGAAATATGCCCGGATTATGTTTTCTTAGTAGCCTATCTCTCCCTACATAGAGCCTAGAGCAGGTGATACGTGTTAAATCGGGCATATAACGTTAGCCCACGTAGCCTAGCTATTTATAGTTGGTTAGGAGCGGTTTATCTAACGTGATTAATGAGGAGGGTCTTCAGCATAAAGCACTATTTAGCTATTGAGCAACTGAGGCTGCAGCTCATTAGTCCTTTGAAAAAGCAGCACCGCAACATGTTTGCAAATATCTCTGAAATGTATAAAATGGCGTAGCTGTAGGCTAGTCTATTCATGATTCACATTTTCACGATATCAGTAATTAATTTAGTCTGCCTCCATCTGTTTTCGATTGTTTACTTAGTTTCCACGACAATCGTGACACACACTCACATGACAGACTTTCTACAAACCACGTGCACCAGGAGTGAGGACATGTTTTGGGCATGTTGGTTACAACAACTTGTCTATGACAATACACATCCCTGCATGCGTGTAGTTCCGCCCTTCTGCAGAAGTTGACCAATGAAGCATCGAGCTGCGCTGTTTGGGCGGAGACTGCGTCATTTCCCGAGGTCCCCCGAATTTTTAACTTTACTCACTTTTTCCTCTGAACAACTAATCCTGCACAACGGTAAGGTTTGTCTTTATTAAAGCTATAACTTAATAGAGGTGGCATGCTGTGTGTTCATGAATCTGCTGTTAATCTGGATAGTTTTCCGTTATATATTTCGGTTTCGTTTCTCATGTCATCTCTTCGTGCCAACAGGTGTGGTTCAGTGCGCATCACCATTTTATTCACGTCCCCCCCCGAGACTGCTTTTATTGTGAGTGCTTTCATCTGTTTTTGTTTTCATTGCGCATAACGGTGTATTTGTCGTGTGAGGAAGTAGTGAGAGCGGTGTTTTGAATTGTATGTCGTGTGAAAATGCCGTTTTCGCATTTATTTACACAAGTAGCGACAAATACTCTTTCTCTCTTACTACAAAAGGAATTTCGCCTCATGTTTACAATTCAGATTAACGATTATTCAGACATCGGCCAAACTAACAAGTTTCCTTTCTAAATGGTCAGACAGCTGTAATTGTTAGAGATACGGAGATGTATGTGTTGTATAGAATGGCATGATAGTTTCACCAAACTTTACGGAAATCCCCAAACAATAAAAAAGGGAATAGGCACAGATGTTAGTTTTCGCTTCCTTACATTGTGGTCGCACCAACTCGCTGCACACAGGTGAGGGCGTCAGAGCGCAATCTTCAGTTCAACACAATTTATTATTTCAGTAACTACTGTAGCTGTATGACTTGTCACCAATAATAATAATAATAATTTTAGTAGCCTAATGGCAGTAGTTGTCACCGTTATATACGTTTAATCCAGTGACCGCACTGAACATAGGACAGGAATCGATGAGGAAATCAGATATGAGTGCTTGATTACTTCCTGACTCAGACATGATTTGGTGATGATCGATGAATCATTCACAGCATTTCGGGGGCATGTGGGCTACTCTTTAGACCAGGGGTCACCAACCTTTTTGAAACTGAGAGCTACTTCAAGGGTACTGAGTAGTACGGAGGGCTACTTGTTTGATACAAACTTCCTGAATAACATAAAGTTGCACAGATCACCTTTTAATAATAATAATATATGTGAAGAGACTTAGATATTATTACTTCCTTTTCCTCTTCTGGTGAAACTAAAGTTTTACGGGACAATTTTTATTTAGACAGATCTCCATGGTGATTAGTGCTATTTTTAGAACATGCCTCGCGGGCGACTCACGTGGTCCCTGCGGGCTACCAGGTGCCCGCGGGCACCATGTTGGCTACCTCTGCTTTAGACAGTAACAGAGTAAAAGGTAACTTGGTGTTGGAGATGAGGATTTGAAGGAGAGTGAAGGCGGGGTGGTGGTGGTGCCATGGCACAGCCGGGTAGTAACTCTGAGCTGGCTGCCTCCAGGGCCTGTTAGGCCACTGCTTGATCTGGGCAGTGCTGCGAATATGCAGTATTATTAATAGCAGAGCTCATACACTGCCTTGGATAAGTTTAATGTGGCTGGGAAGCTTGGCAAATGGGGCCTGGCACAGACACACTCAGTCAAGACCTTGGAATTATGGAGGTGGACATGAGGCGAGAGAATATTCTTTGAGATGTACATTAGTTTAGGCTGAGTGATGGAGCGGGACTGACAAGTCTGACCACAGCACAGAGCCCAAAGACCTCGAAAGACCCAGTTCTGTGAACAGACTAGAGAGCAAAAAGGTCACCCTGACTTTTGATTTTGTATAAAAGAAATAAATAAATCCAACAGAGTTCAGAGCATCAAAATAGGAGGTGGTTGAAATAGCGGAGGTTTATCTATCAGAATAGTGGAGGTTTTAAAAACCACCTGGAACATAAGCCTGTCTGGTTGCATCATCAATGTAGAAAAGGGGGTAATATTTACCCGGCCGGTTTCCAGTTGTGCAGTGGGAAAGCAGTATAATGAGCCAGTGGTTCCAGCTCTACAATGGGAAGTACTGTATATAATAAGCCAGCCTGATTCTAGCTGTACAACAGAATATTAGAGAAGACCACAGCCACTGTCTCTTCAACATAAACTAGGCCTGGAGATTGTGTTCCAGGGTCGTACCTGTGGCCCTGCTGGGACGTCAGCACCATCACGTTTCATCATTAGGCAGAACCGTCACCACCTGCGAAACTGAACACTCCCATTACGAGGCTGCAGGGGATTTCCCATCAGCCCCTGCTTGTGTAATCTGCTGGGTTGTTTCACCGGCGAATTCCCTAGTCCACCACCTGGCGCTAACGCACCCTCCTCAGCCTGCTATAAGAGGCTCACAAGCGCTTTAGGTCGCAGACGGATTATCCCTCCTCGAGAGAGGGAGGGTAACTGAATTACTATCTGGCCTGGATCCCTACACACACACACACACACAGACACAGACAAATAAACACACTGAAGCTGTTGGAGATGCCGAACTGCTCTTCAATTTTAGATAGAAAAACTCATGTTGTCTGACAGACTGTCCTCTCTGTCCATGCTGACTTGTGTGTATAGGTGGCAATATGGGTGATTGGATAAAGTTAAGGCAGACATTTAAAGATATTTATGATTCTCATAAATGTACGTAAGATGCATGCAAAGACATGGGTTTCTCCACAAATTCTGTTATTTTTGACTTTTTTTTTTAAATTGTGTTTTGTTCTTCCAGAAACTCTGATAATCCTGACTTTCTAGATTTATACCTTGTGAAAGAATGGTTCCCACAAAGACAAGAACTGCCAACGCTACGCCTAACACATCTGAGAGCAGCCAACAGAAGAGACTCCCAGCAACAAAGGTCAAAAATAAGGACTCCGCCACCTCCATTGTGGGTTCAGGAGATGCAGGGAGTTCAGCACGAAGGCCCCAGTCTATGCCTACCAATGTCTGGGGACCAGGTGGAGCACCCGGCTGGAAACCAAGAAAAAAGGTCACAGACACAGACGACGCCAGAAAGAACACACGGAACTCACGCCCTGCTTCCAGTGCAGGGGCGAAGGGCGTGACCCCCCGGGCAGCACGTGCTCCCGAAAAGATCCCCGCAAGGAGGGAGTGGCTTGTCCCTTCCTCACCCAAACCAGAGGAGGTGCCCCATGGTGTGGCCATGAAAATGGAGAAGAAAACGGTGGAGGCGGTGGAGCGGCAGACCCGTGGCCAGAGTCAGAACCCCAGATGGTTCTCCTGGCGTCAAAACCGGATCACAGCTTCCATTGCGCACCAGGTCTCGCATAGCCGCTTTGCCAACGGCCATAGCAAGACTCCGCCCGTCTCCTACCTGACCACCATCACAGGACAGAAACGTGGCATAAAGACACGCGCCATGGCCTGGGGCACAGAGAACGAAGCCAGGGCAGCCAAGGAGTATCGGCAGCTGAAGAGCCAGTCGCTTGGCAGGCCTGTGCGGGTGCAGGAGTGCGGCCTGTTCATCGACCCCGAGCGCCCCTGGCTGGCAGCCAGCCCCGACGGCATCGTGGAGGACGTGGAGAGCGGCGAGCGTCTCCTCTGCCTGGAAATCAAGTGTCCGTACAAACACCGTGATCACACGGTGGCCGAGGCCTGCAAGGAAGACCGCCATTTTTGTCTGGAGCTGCAGCACAACGTCGGGGCAGGAGGGTCACGGTACCTGCTGAAGACCAAACACAGCTACTACACACAGGTGCAGTGCCAGATGGCTGTGATGGGGCTACACAAGGCTGACTTTGTGGTGTTCACCTTGCACGAGGTCGCCATCGTGCCTGTAACCTTCGACCCCTTGTTCTGGGAAAGCACACTGGCCAAGATGGAGATTTTCTACAAGGACGCCGTGCTGCCATACCTGAAGAAGAAAGGGAAGGTCTTCCCACTCCAGCGGCGGGAAGAGTAGGCCACTGCCAGGGACTGCAAGTTTCTGTTCTTATACGCATGGGTCACATGGGCCACAAGCTAACCAATCAGCATGCAGAACTGCGGTGTGAAGCGGTAATGTCAGGAGATTAGGCTGGAGGAATGCTTGCTTTGTAATTTGACAGTTTTGTAACTGCAGGAAGTAAGGGCTTAACAGGCAATTAATTCTCCACCCCAGGAGCAGAGCATCATGGTTGAACTGGCGCATAGAAAAAAGGCATGTCAATGGAAATAGCTTTTCTCAAAGCTGAACAAAGTGTGCAGAACATTTACAGGAAAAACGGTTTCAGGGTTAAAAGTTGTGTTCTGAAAGATAAAGCTGAATAAAATATTAATGTCTCTGTGTCACAAGTGAACAGTGTTGCATAAGCTGGTTTGAGAGCACTTGGAAGGCTGAAAATACTATTGGAAGCAGGGGGTTCTATGAGTGCACAATCTGGCAGAGCTCTGAATGCATTCCATCATCATTCAGATCTGCCACCTGCTAACGAGGAGGACTCTATCCCTGCACTGTGGAGTCCAACCCACCATTATCAGCATTCACTGGAAGAAGAGCTGATTCAGCAGTGACACCCTCCATTCACACACACACACACACACAGTTTGTTAGTTCCTCCACTTCCCCTTAGTACACACATAAGAGACGATCGAGATTCATTTTCATTTATTACTGAAAGAGACGCATATAATCTATAAAACAAACTATTTACAGCCTTCATTACTTTTATTTTCATTAATGTTGACAATAAAGGACATTTGGGTTTGCCTGAGCAGTCAAACAAAAGCCCAAAGACAAGACAACAGCACCACCACCCCTACAGTTATTTAAGGGGAATATGTTTGCTTTGAATTGACAATGACTACAAGTAGAAATAAAATGGAATGTTGGAACAAATTGCAATAGTTAACCCACCACCCCAAAACCACATTTCGTTTTTATTCAGATTTGCATTCCATCAAGTCAAACGAGTCCTCCGAAATTCAGGTAATGGATGCCATTATGTAGCCAAAGTGAATATCTTTAATCTTCATAACCATTTTTGTAGAGTACATAAATGGAGTTTATCAGGCCAGCGCAAGTATTAAAGAACCAGGCTCCCATCCACAGTAAACATTTGGAATCACCAGCTATAAAATACTTCCGTTATTATTTTAGCACTGCAGCTAAAATACATACACTCCTCTCAAACACCACAAGAAATGAACCATTTCCCACATGATACAGGACCGAGAGCAAATGTTTTTGAACATAACAGTTTGAACATAGTCCACTGTGATCAAGTTCCCTCCAACAGAAGACAAGATTTATTCACACAGAATACTTCAAGAATAACCAATTCATATATGCACCAATTAATATTAATGACGGTGTTCATGGTACACCAACCTCGGCTGTTCGGCACAAAATCACATGAACAGTGCTTACTGGAGCATTCAAATTAAAATCGACAATCTATGTATTTCACCTACACCATATACTTCCGCCTAATCTGTAAATAGTCGCAATTACATTCTTTGATTATCATTTAGATTTTTATTTTAAACTTGTGTCAACAAACGTGTGGCTACAATTTCAACATAACTGGTCATTAAAATTATATAATAATGTGCATGTTTGCACAGAGAGCTCAGAGCAGGGTGAGAGCAACAAAATGATGTCTTTAAGGGAGTCGATTCCTATTTGAATATGTCAGGTAAGTGCCATTTAAAAATGTGGATATTGAATATTTAAAGAATTTGGCAAAAATGAACAGTTTAGCACTCGAATGTTTTCTGGTATGCAGTACAACTGGCTTATATGCAGCAGTGAAGGGACAGGTGACATGACCTACCTCTGTTTCTACAGAAATTAATATACATATTAAATATGAGTGTTGCATAACAATGTGATATGAGGTACAAAGGTAGCCTGATAAAATTTTTAAATGACTATGTCCAGTTCAAACACATTATAGTCGCACCAAAGAACATTTGTGTGAGAAAGTTTGTCTGCTGTTGTTACTGAGATAACTCAATGTTATCTGGTTGCTTCCATTCACCCTGGTTAGTGTATTATGCAAATACTTATAGAATGTTTCTGCAGTCATGCCTCTCCAAAGCATGTTGATCATGACCTAACTTTGACATGGCCAGTCTCCCACTGAATATTAATCAATATCAAAGTATGACTGAAAAGTGCATGATAGCCCAGATTGTTCTGCATATTTTGTATGGAAAGTAATCTGTGTGGATAAATTCATTTTTCAACAAAAAAAAACTAAAAGGTGGTATTTTTGGAAAAAATATACATATCTACTGCAAATCCATGGCTCTCACTGTTAAACCCAAACATTCTAGCAACAAAATGGCTTCCCTTTCAAGGGTTTACCAAGTATGGGAATATATCTACCAAGTATCTAATACAAGAGTAAAATCAGCCCTTGACAAAAAGCTTTCAGAATCAACATGTCAGTGAGGTCAATCCATCTCTCACAGCTCTTCATGAGAATGATTATATGCGCATATTGTATAAGTGTACATTCAAAAACAATTTTAATGAAACCACTGGCGATCAAATCTACATAACCCGCCCCTGCCCCACATACTCCACACTCTAGTGTCCCCTCATGTAAAAAAGCCATCCTCTTCTTCATCGTAGACATGATGTGGGTGAGCGAGAGAAGGCGGATGAGAATAGCAGGAGGGTTGTGCTGCAGAGGGAGTGAAAGAGGTGTGTGCAACCTCAGCCAGACCCCGATCCTTCGCGCTGCCGCTCTTTTATAGAAACGCAGACCGTCTGACTGTTCCGTTTCCAGCTCAATGTTCAGTGTTGACCCGAGTTCTCCGATTGGCTGTGGCTGTTGTCACGTGCACTGTGACTGGCCGGTCCTAGTCGCCGAAGCACTTGCGGGAAACGGTGCGCGCCCTGCTGGACCTCCGGATGTTCTGCTTTGTGTCGCGGCAGGGCTGGCACACGAAGACTTCGGGCACGTGTGCGCGGCGAATTTTGGCGCAGGAGAGGTGCACCCAAGTGCCACACTCGCTGCACTCGATCATGGGGCGTCCCGCAAACGGTTTCATGCAGAAGCATGTGATCAGGTCCCAGGAGTCCTCCTCCTCTGTACAAACAGGGTAAGGGAGTGAAAGAGGGAAGGAGTGAGGGAGGGAACGAGGGAGTGAAAGAGGGAAGGAGTGAGGGAGGGAACGAGGGAGTGAGGGAGTGAAAGAGGGAAGGAGTGAGGGAGGGAACGAGGGAAGGAGTGAGGGAGGGAACGAGGGAGTGAGGGAGTGAAAGAGGGAAGGAGTGAGGGAGGGAACGAGGGAGTGAGGGAGTGAAAGAGGGAATGAGTGAGGGAGGAAGGGAGAGACAAGAAGATAAAATAAGACTTGGGTAAAAGAAATACAACCACAGCTTTTGGTTTTCAGCGTCTACCTTCAACGTGAGTGGTTAGAGGAGTAAGTGCATGCTCAGGTGAAGACATACACATGAAAAACTTTTAATTACCTCCTCAAAAGCCCACCTAAAATCTATTCGGAAGCCAGTTGCAGAAACTCATTTACTATGTGAAGATCTGACCATGTGCCCAAGGCTGGGAATGACATCCAAATCCCATTACATTTACTCAAGGGATGTATTGCGCAAAACAGATGTACACCAGTGGTTACACTATTCCGTTGATATTTCTGTTTTTTAAAAATCTGACAGCTACGTCACACAGGGCCAAATATGATCAGGTGGTGCGCAATTATACATTAACCGTATCTGTGATCATTTACTGTCCTTATTTTATTCTTTATTATCTTTCAGTTCATTTTTGTCTTTCACCCCCCCCCCCCCGCCCCCGCCCACACACAACACACACACAAATTGAACAAAATGTTTTATGTTCTTTCATTTGTGGATTTTTTTTAAGTTATATTTTTAGGGCTTTTCAGTTGTATTGTACAGCACAGTGTAGGGAAACAGTAAGAGAGAGGGAGAGACATGTGACAAAGGTCACGCAGCCGGATTTGAACCGCCGACGTCATAGCTAACAATGAGTATATGGACGGTGTTTTTACAGACTATGCCACCCAGACACCCAATTTAAGGTAATTTCTTTTTCTTTAAAAAAAAAAAAAATCTGCCTGCCATCACCAATCTTCCGCTCGAATTTCCCTTTACCCAGTCCCTCAAACTCCTTTAGCTCCTCCCCTTTATTTACCTTCCAGCTTGCTGTTTTCTGCAGAAGTATCTTCTGTACCATATGCTGAAATGACCCAGGGGGGAAGAACAGTCATGAATAGGCTACATCTGATGCAATAAATTAATGAATGAATAATATCTCAGAATCACCGGGGAACATGAATAAATCAATACAATTTGGTCATACACTGAAAACAAAGAACTGCTGTAAACATACGTAAAACGAGGTGACAGATGGCAAGAGAAAGGCACAGAACAAGCAGGAACTAACCGGAGTTGATAGTGGTGTTGCCATCGGCGGCACGGGCGTCCTGGTCCGTGTCGCTGCCTCCCTGTTCAGGGGTGCTGCTGGCCCAGTCAGTGTGGTACCCCGTCTCCTGGTCATCCGGCATGTTCCGCGTCAGTCGCCTCTCCATAACCAGGCGCAGAATGTCCGAGGCCCTGCCCTCGCACTCCTCCCACGTCTCTTTCCTAACTAGCCTGCCTTCGCTCTCACCTTCCTGCTCCTCTTCCTCCTCCTCCTCCACTTTCGCCTCACTGCACCTGTCCTTTGCCATTGCATGGATCTGCCCCTCTAGCTCCTCCTCTTCCTGTGGAATGACCCCTGCTTTCTGCACCTGCCCAGTCCAACTCACTGCAGTGAGGTCAACGGGCTCCTCCTTCACGTCCTGCCCCACGCTCTGTCTCTTTTCCCTGAGATCACTGTTGGGCTGCACTGGGCTGTCATCACAGGAGAGATTTGCACGTGTGCCGCTGAGACAGCCCGTGTGGATATTTTTTAGTTGACCTGGGCCAGTCTGGGTGGCCCGGTCCCCGTTGGCCCAATCCACATAGCCAGTGCATTCCTGGGGCTCTTTTTTAGGCACAGGCGGTCTGTAAGTCCCACTGCACGTGTCTGCAGAATCCTCTGGGAGGGGCTGTGTCTGAGATGTGGCTTTGCAGTCATGATTAGAGTCCACCACAGAACATGCTCCCACTGTACTAAAGCAGCAGCAGAGAGGGGCTCCGTTTGTCATTTCAGACTCTGGCTTCTGAGGAACAGCGTTCTTCACGGACTCCTTAGGTCTGGAGGACTTCTCGACCGCTCCAGCATCTCTGCCTCTCCTACGAGGCTTTCTCCCCCCATCCAACACACTCCTCTTGTCATCTTTCCTCCTCTTCCCCAATTTCTCCCCCAGCTTAGCCCCAGCAGGCCTCTTGGACTGGGCGGGGGCATAGTACGAGTGTGGGGACGAAAAAGAAGCCCAGTCTTCACTATGCTGTGGGCTGCATGTGCTACTGTCCCTTGGCACACTGTCATTACATTGCCATTCCTACAGGGGGAGACAAATAGAAGCACTTGTTTTTCGGATAAATGACGTGTAGTAAAGTTATATACGTGCCCCGCAAAGAAGCGCATACATTAAAGTTCTAACAACGAGTAATGTATCATATTTTAAAGGTGTGTCTACACAGTTTCTAAGCACAATGTCCTTCCAATATTTTAGCATAGCCTACCTCATTGGGGTACGGAATGTAGCCAGCGTAAGCCAATACGAAAGTACAGAACTGGTTGAAATCTTCGACTGTGCGTTTTCTCTTTCCCTGTGGAACAAAAAGAAACAATATATCGGATTATTTCTTTAATTCGTGGCATATCAAGCACCCCAAGGCAAAGCAACGTGAGTTCGCGCCACTCTGGATACGCAAGCTCCGACAACCATTGTCTGACAGCAAAAGCAACGCGCGGCTGACACTGTCAGAGCTGTCAATCAACTATGAGCTTCATTCGACCGTGCTATTATGCCTATTGTACGCTACTAGACAAATCCCAAATGTAGCCTAAACGCATATGCGTAATAACCGGCATCCCGCTACTCAACGCATTATAGGCTACCACCAACGCCCTTTCATACGTGTCTGGCACAATGGCGAATCATCAATAAAGAAGAAACTGTCGGTATTTACGACTATTCGGAAACAAATTGAAGAGTAAAGAGAAATTCACTAAATAACCTTCGCAATGCCAGTGTCAAGAAAAGAGGAGGTGGAATGTAGACTAACCTAAAAAATTAACAGGAGCTAGGCTATAAGTAGCTAAAATATCGAAATCAGCCAATAACCACATCACCACATTGTTGCACAAAAAACAGACTTTAAACACGCGATTCATTCATTGGATGGAACCATTAATGCTGTGGATAATGCAAAAAAATATATAGGGAGGCTAGTGATGGTAGGTTAGCCTATTCGACGTGTTCCTCTTACTTGTGCAAATTAGCCTAACGTTATGGGCTCCAAACGGACAACTCTTTCTAAATAGCCTACATTTAGGCTAGTTTAATAGGCGAATTCAGCTATATTGAATAACTGACGAGAAATGTCGATACTACTTATAGGCTAAACTGCTACCCAAGAGCTACAAAAGCACAATCCTTAACCTCAAGCTTTCCGGCAGGAAAGTGATCTAAAATGATAACTCGAAAACAGGCTAACGCACACAACACGAGAGAAAATGTGATAAAAGCCTATTTTTCTTTGTGTGGCTTAAACGTCGCTTTCCTGAGCATTGTATTCGCAGATGCGACAGTTTTCCACTCAAACCAAACATTTTCGCTTTCACCAAGTCCGATAAGCAGCATTAAACGATCGTTCTCGAAGCAGTCATACACGGGTAGGCTACTATTGTACTATTGTAGCCTATCTGCACCGAAGGACAAGTATTAGAGAAGCTGGCGATGAATAAAAACGCAACACCCAAGTGTCTGCATGTCAAGCACACAATAAAACAGGTCTCATGCTTCTAGACAGACATCTGAACAAAGCACAGCCTAACTTTTCACCTCTTCTCATGTAGTCGCGGTAAGTTCATCATTCGATATAGACTGCGCAATTTCCACGCCATCCCACGTCGTCACACCACTATGTAGCCCACATAATATTTAAACATAAGCAATGGGCTAAATTGCTGACAACATATACACAATCACGCACATCCCTCTTTTCAGAAATCTTAAAACATAATTCCACCTTTTATCTAAAGATGGCGTCTGTGGCACTCTAACCTGTCGTTGTTGGGGCGGTCATCGAATAATGACAAATTAAAGAATCGAACAATGATAAAGACTGGCTTCGAGAAACAAGCTTTAGCCTATTTGCTCTGTAACCATTCACTGTGCAACCCGTAGTTTACTAGCTACATTGTGTCAATAGGCCTAGCATAGCCTACAACAGATAACTCCAAAGGCTAACTAGACTAGTGTTATCAGTGAGGGGGAAAAAGTCGCGAGAAAAGCAATCTAAACCTTTACAAAACAAGGTATCCTCCAATAATGCGATAACAAACATCGCCTATGTGACAGAGGTAGGCAAGGTGAAAACAGGTAAACTAGTTTATGCTGTGTTCAAGCACACAAAAGTCTGAGCCTATTCCATACGGATTTCTCTATGCTCTTCACAAAGTGCCGGACGAAATCAGACATCATCGACGTTGTTACGAGCCGATAGCCTGGCCTGTATTAGTCAGGTTTGTGAAAAGAACACGCAGTCCAGGTCCGAGACACACGTAGCCTACACACACAACCAGTTTGTAGCCTAGTCGTAATCTTGTTTAAAACAATACACGTTACTAAATAACTTAAAAACTAATACGCTATTTGCAGATTAAATTTTGCTTTTACTTTTATAATAGGCTACCATATTAAGCATTATAAGCTACTTTACCTGGGTTAACATGTTTCAATGTTTTAACAGCCTACGGGATTTGATAGGCTATGTTGTTCTTGCACTCCTCGTTGTCACTCGTTTGCAGTCCTTGGTAATGCTCAAATCAATGGGAAGGGCAGGTCTTCTTCACAAGTCAAGGCAAAAAATAAAAAGCATCGATGAACATGTTTAATTTATCTAAGATAATCCGCGAGACCACATGGCATGTTTTCCCGATTGGTAGTATATACCATTATGACAGGAAATAATGTTTTAGAACCGAAAACGGAAAAGGCTTCACAGACGTCAGATCGTCTTCGGCAACCGGGAATCTAATTGCCGACGGGTTGAGCCATCAAACTGGACAATTGTTTTACACTAACAAAACATGAGCTTTAATAAAGCAACTGACCGGTGCACTATCAGCTGTGATATTTTGCTGACGGTGAAGTAATGTAGCCTAACTCCTTTCCAAAATAGAAAAAAAACTCCGCTTCAGTTCCAACAACCAGCTTTAGATTTTTAAAAAATCATGAAAACCTTCACTTTAAAAAGCGAGATGGTAGGCTATGACTGGTGGTTTTGTATCTGTATGTGAATATACATCCTTTTCGTTAGTTTTTGTAACCATCCCTTCAGCAGACGCCGTTTAAAGTGTAAGCTTCAAAAAGAATGAAAAGTACACTAATGTATGAGACACGGAATGATCACATTCTATCAGTGACATCACTCCGGGCGAAAGGACAGAACTTCTCCATCTGAACATGGGGTGACCGGAGTAATTGAACACCTTTCTAAGCGCGCCTGAAACAATATCTTACACAAGTACAAGATATCAATTAATTTTAAAAACAATACTTTCTCTTCAGAGGTACAATTCCTTCCGAAAAATTCCCTTGGGGACATATATTAAAATATACATGCTTCTGAACCCCCCGCCGAACGGTTAAGATTTAAAACGTCCATCAGCTGGCAGAATGCCATAACATTCGTTTACTTCGTTCAGCTGTCTATATGTTTTTGTAGTCTGTCCATATTGTTTCGCGTTTTCGTGAGTCTGGTAGGATGATTAACTGTCACAGTGGTGTTGTATTGTTGTTGCTGTTGTAATACAAACTTCTGATTTTCAATAGACGAAATTCCCCGGACCCCCATCCTCATCGACCCAGGATTTTTCTTGCTGGCGCTAAATTTGTCAACAGTTCAGACTTTCGCGGGAGTTCTACCTTTCATTGTGTGATGCGCTCATGCAGTCAGATATAGACTATCGGCTATAGGCTTTACGCGATTGTGCTGAAATTAATAAATGAAATCATGTAATAAATGCAAATCGTTGAAAATATTTATTTTACATAAGCATGTATATGGTTTATAGAATAGGCTATATAGGCTACGGAATTCTATAAAATTGCATGCAGATAACAATAATGTGTTTCTTGTTAAAGTATGCTACTTCTTTAAAAAATCTAAGGTATATAGGAAAATAATTTATGATTCTAGTGAGTTTACGGAGGTCTAGCTGTCCCACCGAGACTCAAACCACGCAGCCCTATTCACCGTATATAGGTTATTGATTCTGCTGCTGGAGCACTCTAGACAGTACATACTACATATTGCCTGACAATTTGTCTGGGAACAGCAATGTACAGCTGATTACATAACAATGTGGCCATCCTTCTGACTGGATTGACAGATAGATGCCCCGTCCAAACATGTAGCTATCAGACGAGTCTCAAGAGAGCCTGTAAAGTGGAGAATGTGTCCCGCGTGAATGAAACGGCACCAACCAACTTCTGGTGTATTTTGCAAGCAATTTGGTCACCATTTGAGAAATTCGTGATTTATTGTTGTCCATTTCGGGGAAACGGAAAAAAGTTGCTGAGGGCAACATTTACCATAAAAAATCTAAACGGTTAAAAACAGTAAGTGTTAAAAGTAGGTGTATTCAATAATTAGGCCTAATTAAAATATGTTTTTAAGTGGAGTAGATATTTACTTATTTGCTATTGCATTCATTTGATTCAATTATGTATTAAAACTGTCAAGAAAGTCCAAACTTCTGCAGTTCCAATTTAGAATGGTTAATTTAATTTTGACATGCATTACATATTTAATGAAATTATATAATAATGCCTTCAGCAAACATTTTGTGAACAAGCTTTTAAATGTTTTCTGAATACTCCGCAAATTTGCCCATTGGCTAAAGACACATGATACGGTTTTCAGTCACTGATTTTAAAGCGTATTCAACGAAGATATATATAAAAAATAAAAAATAAACACTTTTAAAGGAAATCCACTGCAACAGAAAGCCTTTGTTGAGATGTCAATCAGAACTTTGACCCACCTACAAATCGGCACAAAACAAACCAGAAAAGGGTTCAACTTCC
This sequence comes from Ilyophis sp. 1 JC-2022, assembly GCA_022702515.1. NCBI lineage: Eukaryota > Metazoa > Chordata > Actinopteri > Anguilliformes > Synaphobranchidae > Ilyophis > Ilyophis sp. 1 JC-2022. Next base: position 111,298,234 of record CM040402.1, on the reverse strand, counting down.
CCCCTAAAATGTAAGTTTGTAATCAGTGATTATCAGAAGGGTTAAAGTTCTGACGAGATGCTAAAAGCATCAATATGCAAACCACTGTGAAACAATGACTGCGATCACAAGGACATTTCATCAAAAACAAATATGGCGTGGTGTCTTATTAACCAAGTACATAGTCAAGCAGGGTGAAAAGAAATTGAATTGTGAATATTTATAACCGCTATTTATAAGTTAAGGACACCATTAAAACAAAAGAAAACTGACTTGTGATCATTTTTTAAATAATTATTTATATATTTATATCCCGCTCCACCATGGTGGATTGTTTTGTCCACACGTTGGTGTGAGTAGGAGGACCATCACCTGCTGAAGCAAACATGGATTTGCTCAGTGAACCAACACCTCCCTCTCTTGAACACACACAGTCAACAGCAGGATGAAATAGACACAACTACACTTCCCAGGTAACAGTCCTGTCCAGCCATCCCATCCCATCACAGACGGGTTAACTACATGGATAAAACTCGGAAATAAACATTCTCAGTAAATACTCAGTCTGCCAGTGGATTGAGGTGGTTGCCATGGATATTTGTTGGGACTCTCAAACGGATGGTTCAAAGGAACTCATAGTACTCCCCCTGCCATGGTCTTTACCTCAAGAGTTCTGACTGAACCATGGCAAGGAGGATGAGGAGGGGCCAACGAAGGACCCCTTAGACAGATGGCAGGGGACAGGAGCGGGGCGTGTAAACTCAGTTTCGGTGTGCACGGGGACCAGGATTGCTGAGGGGGAAGGAACAGGGCGGGTTGGTAGTGTTGCTCGGTCCACGCCGGCAGGCGGCTGGGAGTCAGCTGGTCGGTGGCTGTGGCGGATTGGCAGTTGCGGTGTGTACGTGGAGACACTTGGGACACCAGGCGTGACTCTCGGGCGTGGCCGGCGGGCTTCCTTAGAGGTAGCCCTCTTTGCGGAACTGCTCCTGCAGGACGTCTCGGTACTCGTCGAAGCCCCCCTCCACACGCCTAATCTTCCCCCCCTCGCACACCCACAGCTCTTTGCACACCAACCGGATCAGACGCTCGTCGTGGGAGACCAGAACCACACCCCCCTGGGAGGAAGAGAGAGAGGGATGGAGGATGAGAGAGAGAGAGAGAGAGAGGGATGGAGGATGAGAAAGAGAGAGAGAGAGAGAGAGAGAGAGAGAGAGAGAGAGAGAGAGAGAGAGAGAGAGTCAGTAAGGCTGTGTTCATACATACATGCACGTTTGCTTTGAATGGAGCGATTAGTGGTTTCTTGGTCTTTCAAAACGTGTCGCAGATGAACAACCACAACTATTCAACTATTGAATTCAAGCACAATAATGAGCAAGCATGCTAATCACTGAACTGAACAGCGTTGTTGCTTCTTTTTCTTCTGTACACTGCACAAGAATACAAGATCTCTGCCTTTATTATACTGCATGAAAAGGATCGCTCTGCTGGCTGTATTCAACTGTGGTTGTATTGCACAAAAATCCCCTATATACACATATTTTTAAAATCACACCATAGTACTCCCTCCGATTTTGAATGTAAATTCAGCTTGTACATGTTAACAATTACAAGAAAAATGTAACTTTTACATACAGGTAGATATTATCTATATTCATGAGTGAGAACACAGTCAGTCTGTACCTTGAACTTGTTGAGAGCTTTGGCCAGAGCCTCAATCGTCTCCATGTCCAGATGGTTAGTCGGCTCATCTAGGACGTAGAAGTTTGGGCTGTGTGAACAAGAAAGTGAACAGATGAGAACGACAGAGAATGGGGCTTTAATGGCCACTTTGTACACACAGCCAATTCATATTAAAAATATATATATATATATATATATATCTCAGAGGTCGTGCTAGGATTTTAAACTGCCAGCCAGAATGTCCGGAATGATTACAGTTTGTCGGACATATGATAATAAAAAAAACGGCCATATCTATTGGGATAGATCCGGGATCTTGGGATCCGACCTAACGTTAACGAACAACGCTTTCGGGAAAGTCAGACCAGAACAGTGTAGGCTATTGATTTAACAAAGAAAAGAAATGCTGATTATATCAAGCTTATAGCCTATTAAGTTCAAGTAGCCCACGCCTACTGACTGTTAAAAATGGCCTTTTCATAACTGGCAAAAAAAATAAAAAAATAAAAAAATAAAAAAAATAAATCCATATAGGCCCCTTTCATTTGCGACGATGTTTCGTTTCATTTCATGGAAGTCAGCAGCTGCTGATTTGAAATCAAATGTCTCGTAAGTTTTAGCGCAGCTTGAGATACGCACGAGTCGTGTAACCTTCTCCTCCTGCAGGCGGCTTCTGAGTGCAGTTTTCATCCGGTTTTGGAGCGAGAATCCCCGCTCTGCTGGCACACTTGACATGGCAATGACACAGGCCCATCTTTACCACCTTTGCCCAGTCGGGATAAATGTCAGGAAATTCTCGGATCAAAACTTCACAGGCTGACGATTTGAAATAGCGGATTTCGTGACAGTGATTTGCGGTCATAATAGGCCTAATGATAAATTGCCCTGGTTTTGAGACTAAATATGTTAAATTACTATATTGCAAAGTTACATTTTTATTTTTTTTTATTTTTTTTATTTTTTACCGGCCCGAATGTCGGAGGGAATTACATTTTCCGGCCTTTGTCATAAAAAAACGGTAAAAACCGGCAATTGCTGGCCTAACGCGACCCCTGATATATATATATAGGTTTCACACCTAACCTAACATCCACAGATGTGCCCAGATGCACACATGGCACGGTCCTTACCAGGGCATGGTCATCTGAGCAAAGGCCACTCGACTCTTCTGTCCCCCTGAAAGACTGGCGACGGGCCGCGTGGCCAGCTCTCCCGTAATCCCGTAACCCCCCAGCTGGTGCCTGTACTCCTCCTCTGGCCGGCCTGAGAAAGGGATGGAGGGGAAGAGAGGGAAAAGAACGACGAGTAAGAAAGAGAGAGAGCAGACGTCTCGGGCGCAGTCTACACCATGAAGGATAGTTATTGTGCTCACGTCCTCCTTCACAAAGTAGCTCCGCGTGGCTCTAGTCAATCCATGATGCTTGTCTGAATGAAAGAAAGCCTGCCAGACTGCGTGAGAGAGCACGTACGTGCCAAGGTTGTATCCCATGTTGTATTCACACATCGATATAGATTAACCAATGCCCTTTTCCTCACAACGATATCAATCATTTCAAATTCACCCCACGCGCTGAATGGCGTGGAGGAATGTGGAGTGCAGAATAATGGCCTTTTGTGTTCTGGGGAACGGCACCTGGGAACTTGTTCAGTAGCAGCTCCACTGAGCACACATTGAGATCCAGCTGGTCCACGTGGTGCTGGCTGAAGTAGCCGATCTTCAGGTTCCTGAGAAAGATACACACCCCACAGCTTACTCAGACACTGAACACTCTCTCACACACACACACATACTCATGTAATTTACTGAGACACACACTTTGTTGGATTTGCTTTGTAGTTGTGTCAATGACCTTCAATATGCACTTATTGTACGTTGCTTTGTATAAAAGCATCTGCCAAATAACTGTAATGTAAATACACACACAGCGTTAGACATAAAATATCTTGGTTATTATTCACATGGAATTAAAGCTTCATGACAAACACTCACCTGTGGGCTTGTCGAATTCCACTGACGGGGGTCAGTTCTCCCATCAATAGCTTGAGCACGGTGGACTTCCCTGCCCCGTTCTCCCCGACCTAAGAGGAGAATGTGATCACTTTCACAATCTTGGTAGCTCACACATTACCATTCATGCTCTGGTGTCTATTCAGGCAGTAAAACTGATACATTTTTCGCTTGCCATTTTTTTGCCCGTTAAATGAAATTTGAATCTCATTTGCAGCATTCATGGAGTATGAAAACATTTGTAAAACAATAATAGCTACAGAAACATGACACAGATGTGATCAGCAGTAACTGTAACTGTAATATGACTACTGGTATCGATATTGGTTTCTCTAGTGAAATTTGAGATATCAATAGCCCTAGACTGCCATTGGCTGTATAAGGCCGTGTCAGCATCAGCAGTTTGGGCAGCATTGATCGTATCAGTGACAGAATGGTGGCAGCTGTGGCATTATTACAGTGTCAGATCGCGTGTGTAAAATGGAGTCGGGTCACTGCCACGAGAAACACGTACGATGCAGATCCTGGACTCGAGGTCAGCGGAAACGCACAGTCCAGTGAAAATCCGCTGGGCTGGACTGTAGTAAAACTCCACCTCGTCCAGCTGCAGCACCGGGGGGGACAGCTTCTCAAAGTTATCTGGAAACCTGAGACGCGCAGAGGGACGGACAGACACAGACCAGTAAGCGGACAGAACAGGCTGAGGAGCATCACACACCGATTCACTGTAATCTCATTTCCCTCCTCACCGTAATGTGACTTCAGACTCCTTGTCAAGGGGTTTAAGTTCAGGGCTGTGGGGAAGAGCAGAGAAAGCGTACTAAATAATTCAATACATATTAATTACAGTAGTAAAATTAAATGATTACATCCAAGTCAATGAGAAGCCTGAAGCTGACAGAACGCTTGATTGATTGAGTGATTGATTGAGTGATTGATTGAGTGATTGATTGATTGAGTGATTGATTGAGTGATTGATTGACAGTGATTGATTGACAGTGATTGATTGACAGTGATTGATTGCTGAATGGATGTGTACTCACAGTTTCTCCAGCAGCTTGAGTTTGCTCTGCACCTGTGCAGCTCTGTTAGCGTTGTATCTGAACCTGTCGATGAACACCTGAGAGGCACACAAGGGGAGGAAGAGTGAGTTCATTAAATCTTTGCTTTGTTTTATATTAAAAAGTTTCTATCTCTGTAAAGCATTTCATGCTGTATATGCTCATAAAGTGCTATACAAAGATAGATAATAATAATCATAATAGGTGTCTAAGACCTCTGGAAGAATGTAAGAAACTCATAGGAGACAGGGTGAACACTACACTGAACATTGCACATTCAAAAATGACAGCCAGATCCTGATTTCAATGGACAAATAATATGATAATGATATTTAATATGATAATGATATTCAAGAGCAAGTGTTTCTTCCCACAGAAAGATCCCCCCCCCCCTAAATACATCATCTTTTTATATTGCAATGGACTCTGCAATCACCAGTCAATCCTCTTTAGAATAAAACTAAATTAAAGTGTCAGATGGGTATGAAATTACAATATTCAGTGCATTTCAATGCATGCAACACCTCAAGCAACAGGAGGAATGGACCCACAGGTGGGTGGGTGCGTGCGTGCGTGCGTGCGTGCGTGCGTGCGTGCGTGCGTGCGTATCCTTGTCTTCAGTACCTGGATGTGTTCTCTGTACTGAACCTGTGCTTCGTACTCCCTGTGCTGGCTCTTCAGACGATCCTCCTTGGTCTTGACAAAGTTCTCGTAGTCGCCACGGTAACTCTCCAGACGCTGCGAGTGCAGGTGGACGATGTCCGTTACCACAGCATTCAGGAAATTCCGGTCGTGGGAGACCACCAGGATAGTGGACTGCCATGTCTGTAATAAAAAGAATAAAAACACAGTAAGACATGCCTTTCCATTCTCTACTGATTTTGTGTGTGTGTGCGTGTGTGTGTGCGTGCGTGAGTTCTACGAGTGTGGACTTGAAGCTTTGAACAATAAGCTTTGCACGATTGTTCAGGAATGCAGTTGGGCACTGAGGGGGTAAATACCTGGAGGTAATTCTCTAGCCACAGGATAGCTCTGACATCCAACATGTTGGTGGGCTCTGAAAGCGAAATATGGCAGTGGGACAGAGAGAGAGTGTGAGAAAGAGAGAGAGCGAGTGATAGTGTGAGAGTGGGTGGGTGGGTTCAGCAGAAGTAAAGATCGAACATATAACACTTTTTTATAAAATATATATTTTTTTATCAACAGAATTGAGTACGTACTGGTACAAACAGGGATCAGTACATATTTATTTGGCTTCAATGTAAGTTGTTTTTACATTATTTTAATGAAATGTTTGTCCACTCACCATCAAGAAGCAAAAGGTCAGGCCTAAATAAAAAAACAAGAAAAGAAAAAACGTGTTAGTCACACGATCAGCTGAGAAACCATGAATCAGATCTTCTGAGACAGAGGAAGAGCCAAAGCAGAAGAGAGAGAAAAGGAGAAGACAGGAAAGGAAAGGGCAAACAGGGATAGAGACAGAGACGCCAGGAACGGCGCTTCATGGAAGCTTACTTGGCAAAGAGGGCGCTGGCCAGCGCTAATCTCATCCTCCATCCTCCCGAAAACTCCCTAAAGCAGAGAACAGATCGTTTATCTAAATTCAAATGGAGCTTTATTTGCACAAAAAATGTCATTATTTTGACAAAGCATAGTACACAAAGTACAACAATTTTATGTGCCGATACACATAATCCGACAAAGTACATATATTCATATGCACAGCTTGCAAATGTATCCTTTTCACATTTTTACTTCAGAAATATTCTGTCATGATTTAAATATGAAATACAAGGGTGTGAATATTTCTGCAAAAAGGACACAATTAATTTATTGTTCTTCATTAGTTTAATTCAATCTCGTTTCACAAACACATACAGATGCACACCAGCCTCTCTCATGCTAACGTGCACACACGCACGCGCGCACGCACGCACACACACATGCACGCACGCACGCACACACACACACTTGTAAAACCATGTGTACCTACTTGGTTGTCTGCTGCTGCATTTTTGTAGAAAAGCCCAAACCGGCCAGAATGACTGAGGCCCTGGTAGAGATTAATGGAGAGAGTGAGAGAGGGATGAATCACCTGAGACCGTTCTGTCCTGAGTACTGAAGAGGCAGACAAGTATCTATACAACAACTGATCCATGAGTAAAATACACAAGTGTGTAAACTGTGTTGTAGGGCTGTCACAATGAATTTCACAATTCAAACATAATTTGAATGTCAAAAAAATCTTGTTTGTTCAAATGGAAAAATGAACTCAAGTGTAAACAGTGGAAGATTTTAAGTTGTATACTTTCAAACTTTTTGCCAATTGAACATGTGCCTTCACCTTTCTTAAATAGTCTCCCTGCTGAAATATATATTTTTTCATTCCGTAGTTGCTATTTGTTTACAAAGGAGCCAACCAGCACTATAACAGGAGTATCATGGCTGAAATCTGAACCTACTGCCAATGAGATGATGTCAATTTTGGTAAAAGTGTGCATACTGGTTGACGGTGTACATTTACATAAATGCAAATATATTATATTTTACAATATACTTGAACGGTTACATTTTACAGAAAGAATATTCGCAATGCATTTTCGGAAACAATCGACAGCCCTGATGTATCGAGTACATTCTGCTGCGTGTAATATTGGCTCAGATTTACCTGGCAGGTGCCTTGTCGGCCTCGATTTCCTCCAGTTTGGCATAAATCTCCGACAGCCGTACCGTCTCCAATCCATCTGCCCTGAAATCACAAGACAGACGACTTACCTCAAGGATTCTTTATTATGTTCATAACACACATCTTCAAAAACAAAGAACACTCGAAAGATCCATTTGAAAACCTTTTTCAGAAATGTAAGCACTATAATCCAACACTCCTGGTGCGTACACTGTTCAACAACTAGGGTATGAAATTAATGTTTTCACCCACTGGCCAGAGTGGCTTGTGGATTCTAAAAATCACCAGCCATTTTAATCATTTAAACAGCCACAACATTACCTTTTACAATATAACACAACCTGGTTGGCTACTAGAGTAAAAATTGTACCAGCCACAATCTAAATTTGACCATCATTTGGCTGATGGCTGGTGTTAATTTCCCACCCTGTCAACAACAAACAAAAACTGGCATTGCCTATATCTAGTGTTGATGTAGTACAAGCAAATTTGTCATCCCCTTGTGTATGGAGCATACATTACATTCTCCTGGATAGTCAGGTGGTATCCTCCGCTAGTGTGAGTTGCTGCATGTGTCTGTTACTCTATTAGCTTTGCATTTGTGCGTTCGCTTGAGCGATAAATTCCTGCGCGTCACACAGCCTTCCTCAGGCCCCGATGACTCACGTTCCGTTGGCGATGCGGGCGTTGAGCTGCCGCTCCTCAGTGAGCAGGCCCTCGCGGACGCTGTCGCTCTCGAGCACGCTCTGCAGGGCGCGCGTTTCATCGCCCGCCACCTCCTGCTCCACGTGCAGGATGGAGATGTGGGCCGGCACACGCAGGCTGCGGCTCGCCAGCATCTTCAGCAGCGTGGTCTTTCCAAGTCCGTTACGCCCAATCAGGCCGTAGCGCCGCCCGGTCGCCAACGATAGCTCCGCCCCCTGCAACAGAGACCTGAGCAAGCCAGGAAACAAGAATTTCATTGAGAAACTCGGACGGTAGCACTTCCACACAAACACACACAGCAATAATAAAACCCTCACCGACACACACATGAACACGCTTTCTTATGGGTGCTGTCAGAAACAAAAAAATTCATAATCAATCTCTTCATTTAGTTCTCAGAAGACACATTGGGGGTGCGAGCCCTCTTTTGCAATGGTGCCGAGATTACAAATATATAAAACAAAAGAAAGGAATCAATTAAAACAAATGCATTCAAAATGAAATGGAGTAAATATATGGGAATAAAGAATGGGAAAGTATATAAACTCAGTCAGAGAGCTAGTCTTACAGACAGACAGTTATTGATGGTCAGGTTCTCTTTCACACTCACCGCTCCCCAAAAGAAACGTCAAAGTTCTCAATGCGGATATCATAGCTACGGTTCTTCCCTGATGAGTCCACCCGGTTTTCCTTTTTACTGCTGGCCTGACTGGCAGAGGCTTCCTCCAGGACCCTGGCAGAGAGAATGTGTGTCATTACCCATCCATCATTCGCCTCAACGACCACAGAAATATCAATCTACCACTCAACCCGCTCTGTCATGAGCCATGAACAATCTTAGTCAAAAATACCAAGTTCCATGACAAAGAATTTAACTGGATGGAAAAAAATTACAAATTGTGTGAGTGAGTTGTGAGTGAGTGAGTGGTGAGAGAAAGTGGAAGTGTCTCACAGCGGACTAGAGGTTTTCTGTGAGTCTTTTTCAGTCCTTCTTTCGTGTTTGGCCTTCAGTTTGGCCTCTGCCTTCTCCAGCTTCTTGGCATTCACTGTCTATGAGGAAACAGAGGGGGGTGGGGGGGGGGGGGGGTGGAAAGACATGAGATCCACTTGCAACTGGTATTCATAAAGCTTTAATGGTCCTTCACTGTGGAAACGGAAGACAGGTCCTTACTGTGTTCTGGCCACGTCTGACCATCCAGATCCCCTGAACATCATTAGAGGCAGTTACTGTGTGTTGGGGGGGGGGGGGGGGGGGGGGGGGTAGAGATGGGAGTGAGTGAGCAAGGCATTATTCTGTATTATATAGACATATTTAACATACAATTCCATAATTCTGAAAATACATATTTAAAGATGGCAATATTTAAGAAAGTAGGCGTGAGATGAGTGGTGACCTACCACATTCAGCAGAGATCTGAGAGAGCTGCACTGGAGTATCAAGCAGCATCTGCCTCTGCGCAGGCTGGCCATTATTACTGAAGGGGCAGAGATAGGGGCAGTTATAACAGGGAGGGGTGGAAGGGAGGCAGTATTAGTTGGAAGATTTCAATATTAAAGTGAGTGTGTGTGAATGTGTGTGAAGGACATTTCCTCACAGTTTCAGTGTGTTGAACATCTGCAGGCAGATGTCTCGAACGTCATCCTCATTCTTACAGTCAGTGGACACCTCTTGCAGGACCCCACCAATAGCTTCAAACACCTCATCACCATCCTCGAAATCCGGCCCGCCACAGGCCAACACACCTTACATACACATACACCCATTGCATGTCACAGATAACTACACAGACAAGGTAACAACACTATTAAAATGATGGCAAAAAGTCACATCCGCTGTCTGACGAGTACCATGGCTTCTGACTCTATTTACCAGGCGTAGCACTTCCTCATTAAGAACCGCCCGAGCGTGAAGATCGGCAGAGGATGAGTTTACGACTGTGACGGAGGAGGGCAGTGTGCGTCCACTCGTCAGCTACATATTCAGACTGTGAGCCGTAATAACCAGCTAGAGCTAACACACTGTACTCGGTGATCTTGTACAGCCACTTGTATAAAATCCATATGATAAATCCAATATCAAAACTACAAAATAAGACAATGTAAAGAGGGAACAGGAAGTATTTTACATACATGCCTTCTCCACAGTGATGAACAATCATTGACTTGATTTCAACTCAACTAGCTAGCTATCAGAGAAGGGAGATAGTGTTAGACTGTTCAACCTGTATACATTTCCTTTGGGCTCGTTCCATCTTTTCGTTTGGTTGTTGTAAACTAACGCTAGCTAGCTAGCTTCTAGTTAGCACGATGCGGTCTCTCTCATACTAGTGAGTCATTGAATGTAAAACATTGGACAGTGAATTAATTTATCATTTTCCATCATGTGTAGACATAGGGTGGTGGCTATCAATTTTCCGTCGATGGTCCATAAGTCTTACCTGTGATATAATCGAAGACTGCGGTGTCAATTTCGGGAAACTCGCTTTTCAGAATATCCACGTATGTCGCCATGATACACCGGTCCTCTCCGCAATGTGCGCGCATGTGCTAACCGGCAAAAAGTCCATATTCAGGGAATTGTGGGAATTGTAGTGTTCATAAGCAAAAGGTGGAGTCTTGTTACAACTTCCGACCAACTGCATTTGTTGTATTCCTTCGTCATTTCAATTCCTAAATAATCCACAGTTTTACATTCATGACTTTTCGACGTTTTATTTTTGCTGTTTGGGAATCATTCTTGATGTTTACTACAGTGTGATTGCATTGCGAGTTCCCAATCAGACGAGCCTCCAGAATGAATTGACTGGCTTGTGGGTTTTGTAGTTTTAATTTTTTAACACCAGGGACAAACGTCTTCAAAAGTGACAGATAGAGTGGCTGCTGTTGCCATGACAGGGCGAGGGAGGGAATGTAGTTCATTCCTAAAATAAGCTCCTCCGTTTACACGATCATTTCAGTCAGGTTTTCTAAAATATTTTGTGAAATGTCACATATTTCTGAAAAAATGAATGGGAATATGTAATTAATTTATCGTTGGCTCTGTGAGGATTATGTTGAACATATCATATCCCACAAATGACAAATGTGAAGTAATCCATACGGTTGTGAAATGACTTCATACCAATAAATGAACATTAATTATTTCAAACAGCATTTTGATTATATTTACATATATATCAATGTTATATTGCTGGTGTGCAGTTAGCTAATGAAGTCAGGAAAATACAGTCATGATTACGCACATAATTCATATTCTGAATGTTTTGTATTTGCAGTTTTAGTAGCTAGATAACTTATGTTGTAATTATCAATATACACGAAGGGTATGCCATTTCAGAATCAAAACTAATAAACATCTTGGAATAAATTAAGTAGGTCTAACGTTACCCTAATCACAACAGTCAAGTTGAGTCAACACTGCTTTTTAAAAAATAATTTAATGTGTCTTGTTTGTTTGCATTGCCTACTGACTCATCGACGCCAGTAACTAGCTACCTTTCTTTCCTAAACTTTTTCAACGGGATATCATTTTTTCACAATACTTCAGTTCACACACTTCATTTGCAATTGTGTAGGGTACAAAATTAAAGCCGGATAATCTATTAATTGCTACATTGTTGGTTTCATATTCACTGTTACATTGTACACTGGATTGTTTGGAATTTAGCGTTTTAAAAAATCAGGATTTGGCGTTCGAGATGACGACACTCAAATCAAAGCACTTTGATGTGCCTGTCCCAATTTTTGAAGCAAATACGCATGCTCAGTGCCCTTACTGTCCAGTCCTCCGTCAGTTACCTCAGACTTCCCTTAGTTGTCGCGCACGCGTGGAACTACTCGACTGGCTGACTCTGGCTGTGTGGAACAGGGACGGTGGGAGTTAGCTGTGTAATGGCGGCCTCGGTGTTGCGGTCTACGGAGAGCCCAGGACACACTTTTGCGGTCGGCAATACCCGAGTGCCAGTAGCCCCAGGTAACGGGTCAGGAGCAGTGGGACCCGCCTCTTGGAACCGTTCGCTGGACAGGGCGTTGGATGAAGCTGTGGCCACCGGCTGCCTGAACCTCAGCGGCAGGAAACTGAAGGAGTTCCCGAGAAGCGCCGCCAACCACGACCTCTCAGACACTACTCGGGCCGGTATGCAGCGATCTGGGGCCGGGAAAAGGGTTGGGATAGTCCGGGACTGCTGGAATAGATTTCCGACACTATCTTATTTCGGGGAAACACTATACCTGAGGTAGTAGACAGGCGGACTGGAGTGGATATATAGCTTAACGGGGAGATGTGATATGTTGGCCATGTTAACGGTGGCTGTGGTTTATAGACAGACCCAAGCTGGTAAACACGAGAGTGAGAGCGGCTGACACATAGGGTTGCCGCTCGCATATGGGGACGTCACAAAGTTATCTAGCGAGGTTATGATTGAAACGGTGATACAAATAACAAAATAGCGAAATATATCATCAAAATATACGAAAGTACCATATTTTTGTTTAGTTTCTCGAAGTATGATATTGACGGTGAGAAGGCTTTTTGGGGCCAAAAATACCTCACATATACACCGATTTGTCGCAGAGGTATGGTGAATTTACCAGTAACTGTTAGCCTACAGTAGAAAGCTTGAAGGATGTCATATACCAGCGTAAGCCACCGAACAGCCCGGCCTTTGTGCACACATTGTCGGTGTACGTGCGCATGGTCTGCACTGAAAATCGGTAAAGATAACGAGGACATTAACGTACCTATCCATAGTCTTGTATTTGCCTCACAAGGCTTGAGTATCCGTGGCTGAAAACCAGGTAGGATGTTCCATGTCGAGCTAGATTCATTTTAAAGCGGTTGAAAAACGTAGGAACGGGGTTATGGTGGCAATATTGTAATATTAATTTGCTGTGACGTTAACCATGCTGGGCCTGTACATCAGATCCTGAATTACAGTGACAAGCCAAGGATTAGGCTTTGACACTCCATTACACATTTCTGAATTTCTCTCTCTCTCTCTCTCTCTCTCTTTCTCTCTCTCATACACACACACACACACACACACACACACACACACACACACACACTGTGTTCTGAGTCTGTATTCGATAGCTTCAGGCTTTGTGCAGGGTGTTTTAGGCTGCTTGTTAACTCAGACTTTATGAACATGCTGTACACTCTACTGTCTGAATATATGTAGGTCAGTGAAATTTAAGTGTTGCATTGATCGTCAGTCCACTGCAACTGTTTCAGTGAAGGCCAGTCTGTCTGTCACTGGCTCAAGTGGACAGAGCAACCAGCAGACTAACAGAGTAGGGGAGAACAGGGGGATGGAGAGGGTGCATTTATGGGAGAGAGCTGAAGGAAAGGGAAGGAAAAAGAGGGGTGTGGACAGGCCTATCTTCTGACGGAGGGAGAAGAATAAATAAATGAGAAAAGTATGGGAGAGACGGAGGGGTTTTTGGTGGGGTGGTTTGATGGGGTTAATGCATGACATAAACTGTGGAGAAAGATTGTCAACAGGGAGAGAGCAGAATGGGGATAAGGGGATGGTAATAAATGAGAGGTGTAGGGGTTATATTAATTGCAGAAAGGCGTGCATAGAGAGCCAGGGATGGTGAGGGTTGAGCGGTTTTCGCAGCACAGAGGGGCGGGGCACCCTTGTGTTTACCAGTTCACAGTCACATGAAGGTAATTATTAATTTTAGCATCTGAGCCCAGCTGGGAAGTGAGAATGACAGGGTAGAGCTTCAGAGAGACAGTTCTCCAATCACACTCAGGCCAGCATGCACAAAGTGCACTGAGAACTGCATTTCTGTGGCCGTAACTTTTAGATGTAGTTGATGATTAACCAAAGTGAGCTGGAGGTGTTTTTGACAGTGCTTAAGCCTTCGAAGCTAGCAGTCTCTTAATCTCAACAGATATCACCGCTAAATAAATACATAAGGCATATCCATCCCACACTGTATATTGCATGGAGATAAAATAATCTTGTCTTCTGTTTCTCACAAGAACAGCAAAAAGCATAACGAATCCTTCTCCATCATGACAATTTCTTCCCACATTGTACACGTGCAGTCAGCTTGCAGACAGTCACACCCATTTTGCGGGGTCTGGCTCGCATGCAACCATGTGAAATTGAAGTGGGTGTAGGCCGTACCAAGAAATTTAACCAAGATGTTCTGGGGGGGGGTCAGCATCACACGAGCAGCTGGTGAAACCCCCTGTAGTTGAAATGGTAGCGGCCTTGTTGTGAAGCATTAGAATGGACAGTGGAAGCCTAGGGGTCTTATCGTGTACAGTTAGTCCTTACCAATATATGGAAGATGGAATATGAATGGGCAAGAGACAGGCATATTTACTATTATAGACCTTTTATTATTTATTTCATTGCACATGAGGTTGATGTGAAGTGTGTGTGTGTGTGTGTGTCGTGTGTGTACGTGCATGTATTCATGTGTGTGACTGTGTTTATGAGTGTGTGTGTATGTGTGTGAGTGTGTGAGTAAGTGTGCATGTGAGTGTATGTATGTTTATGAGTGTGTGTGTGTGTGTGTGTGACTGTGTTTATGAGTGTGTGTGTGAGTAAGTGTGCGTGTGAGTGTATGTATGTTTATGAGTGTGTGTGTGTGTGTGTGTGTGTGTGTGTGTGTGTGTGTGAGTCTTGCTCGGGGCTCTGTGTAGATCAGTGTGTTGTGTGTGTGCTGAGAGGAATTGGAGCGCACAGTCATCTCTCTGTGTATGTCTGCTTTTCTTCAGTTTGCCCCAAAGCAACTGCTGAGTCCGAGTCAAAGTATCACAGATAGATAGATGTGGGAGGATGATGTGGGAGGATGAGAGTAGGGATGCGCTGGATTCTTTCATTTGTTTCTTCTCACGTTGTGTTTGGCTATGGGTTGTCAAGCCAACAAAAGGAAGTGCCAGTTCATCGGGACAGATGAGCATTTTAGCAACCAGGAAAGTCCTATTGCATCATCTACCCATCCTGTCTCCCACCTGAGCCTGTATAATAACAACGTGATCTCTACAGAATATAATATTTATTTTTCAATAGCAGGCAAAGACAAACATCGCCATCCCCAGTTCACAATGTTTCAGTATCTCTTGCAGATTGTTATGTTCTATATGATTGGGATATCTCAGCTGTTTCAGTTGGCTCCGTTATGTACTCTCTCAATCATGCATACAGTCTTTTTTTCTTCACAAAACAGAAGTGTAAAATAACAGGTTTGATGAAACAAGTGCACAGTTACAGCGCCATTGTGTGTTTGGCTTCTGTTTACGCCCTCAGTCGGAAGTTGGAACAGTAGCCCCCCCCCCCCCCCACGCCCAATACATACATCATTGTTGCCCCTGGTCTACGTTTGTTCTCTGATTGGCTGAGAGATACTCGAGGAGTGTTCCAAATGATTCTTGTAGAATCCTGGATAATGGGTCATCCTCGCGCTCATTTCTGCCCAACCTGCTACAGTGGGGAGATCAGGTCCAGACAACAGCAGCATCTGTGTTAGCTGGGTGACTGAGTTCAGAGCGCCTCCTGACTGGAGTGAAGTCGCTGTATCAATATACAGTACAGCTCTCTGGTATCATTCATACTGACCTCTCCCGTCTGTACGCGGCCCGCTTGTATGTTTGTTGACATGGACGCGTATGACTAGAGTGAGGGCCCGCCTCATTTGCACGGGGAATGTAACTCGGGCACTTTTCAGAATCATTTGCACAGGGTTGTGCTTTAGCGTGGCCACTGTTGTGATAATGCAAGGACCATGACTCCCAGCTTATTTTACCGTAATATCAAAAGTCAAGTGTTTGTCAAGGCTCACATTTATTAAAGATGTTAGCCGCCGCATAAAATGACACCTTTGCTTTTTGGCTGGCCAGCGAGCTATTTCCGTCATTATCAACTGCACAGTTGTGCACTGTGTGATGATTACTACCAGTAAACTGTGCTTCCTTGTCACACATACAGAAACACATACTCATCAGCATAGTAAGCCACACACATCCTTATTTGCTACCTGCTCTTAGCAGGACTGAGGCTAGCTGGAGCCGCTCCCTTGTGTAACGGTGCTGTGAGCGCACATGACCGTATTGAGAGCAGAGAGGGGCATTCACAGCCGCGTTTAGCCTCTGTGAAGGAGTCCTGTGAGAGACCCTGAGAAGAGTAGCACTGGCAAGGGGGGGGGGAGCGGCGTTGTGCTGCTCTTACTCGAGCATGGAGAGAGTGGGAGGAGGCAAGGAGAGGGGGATTTAAAGAAAGAGAACAAGCAGAGGAGTGAAGAGGAGAGAGAGAGGAGAGGGGAGGAGAGGAGAGGTGAGGGGGGAGAGATCTGAGCTGTGCAGAGGAGAGGAGGTGGAGGTGAGGAGAGATCTGAGCTGTGCAGAGGAGGGTGAGGGAGCTGAGCAGAGGAGAGGAGGAAGTGGAGGAGAGGAGAGAGAGCTGTGTAGTGCAGTGCGGTGCGGTGCAGAGGAGAGGAGAGGTCTCCTGCTCAGACTCTGGTCGATGGAGCTCAGCTTGTTTCCTGGGGCCTGCACCACAGTGCTTTGGTATGGTGTGTGTTTGCCTGTCTGGGGCCTGCACCACAGTGCTTTGGTATGGTGTGTGTTTGCCTGTCTGGGGCCTGCACCACAGTGCTTTGGTATGGTGTGTGTTTGCCTGTCTGGGGCCTGCACCACAGTGCTTTGGTATGGTGTGTGTGTTTGCCTGTCTGGGGCCTGCACCACAGTGCTTTGGTATGGTGTGTGTTTGCCTGTCTGGGGCCTGCACCACAGTGCTTTGGTATGGTGTGTGTTTGCCTGTCTGGGGCCTGCACCACAGTGCTTTGGTATGGTGTGTGTTTGCCTGCCTGGGGCCTGCACCACAGTGCTTTGGTATGGTGTGTGTTTGCCTGCCTGGGGCCTGCACCACAGTGCTTTGGTATGGTGTGTGTTTGCCTGTCTGGGGCCTGCACCACAGTGCTTTGGTATGGTGTGTGTTTGCCTGCCTGGGGCCTGCACCACAGTGCTTTGGTATGGTGTGTGTTTGCCTGTCTGGGGCCTGCACCACAGTGCTTTGGTATGGTGTGTGTTTGCCTGCCTGGGGCCTGCACCACAGTGCTTTGGTATGGTGTGTGTTTGCCTGTCTGGGGCCTGCACCACAGTGCTTTGGTATGGTGTGTGTTTGCCTGTCTGGGGCCTGCACCACAGTGCTTTGGTATGGTGTGTGTTTGCCTGCCTGTGGCCATGCCAGTGCCTCAGTTTCTCAGGCTCTACAGTGAATCTGTGTTTTATTGTGTTTGTTATAAAGGCTCTTTGTCCAGAGGACTCATTACTGCTGCTGCTTCTTTCTCAAGTGTCCGTTTTACTGTCTGAAGCATGTGTGCGTGCGTATGTGTATTTATGTGTATATGGGAGTGTGTGTGTGTGTGGGAGTGTGTGTCTGTGCGTGTGTGCGTGCACGCGCATGTGTATTTATGTGTATATGGGAGTGTGTGTGTGTGTGTGTGTGTGTGTGTGTGTGCATCTGTGTGTGTGTGTGTGTGTGTGTGTGTGTGTGGGAGTGTGTGTCTCTGCGTGCATGTGCGTGCGTGCGTGCGTGCGTGCGTGCGTGCGTGCGTGCGTGCGTGCGTGTGTATGTGAGGAGTCCAGCGGATGAAGCAGACGGTGCAGTGAGAGCAGTTCTTCCTGCAGCCCGGATCCCACTCACAGCTGCAGGGATAAATATAGCTGGAAAAGCCATCGCTTGGCACGGCATCCCCACCGCACACACACACACACACACACACACACACACACACACACACACACACGCACACTCGCTCGTGTGCACGTCTACCCATACACACCAGACACAAAAACACCCAGCTGTGCACACGTTGAGACGTTCAACCGCTCGCTCGCACAAACACTCGGCCACTCGCAACCACAGACGAATTTGCTAGCACTTAAAAATACGCACAGGAACTCGCAAGCATTAATTTGGATACATATGTCGTTACACTGTAAGCACACATACCAGTCCAGACATGCGTTCTGTGAAGTGTCTGGATTTCAGAGACATTTACATGTAAATATGTGACAGGGTGTGTATGTGTGTGCATATTTCTTTATAGCTTTAGTTTTGCACAGTTACGCAGCGGATTACTCCATAAAGGCGACACACTGGAAATATTAGACGTGTTATCAGAGATGCAAGAGACACACACATGTACAGGGCATATATGTGTGTGTCTGTGTGTGTGTGTTTCCTTGTTGTCTTTGTGTGGCATGTCACGGCGACAGCTATGCACGGTCATGTTGTGAGCCTCTGTGTGTGTGTGTGTGTGTGTGTGTGTGTGTGTGTGTGTGTGTGTGTGTGTGTGTGTGTGTGTGTGTGTCCTTGTTGTCTTTGTGTGGCATGTCACGGCGACAGCTATGCGCGTTCATGTTGTGAGCCTCTGTGTGTGTGTGTGTGTGTGTGTGTGTGTGTGTGTGTGTGTGTGTTGTCTTTGTGTGGCATGTCACGGCGACAGCTATGCACGGTCATGTTGTGAGCCTCTGTGTGTGTGTGTGTGTGTGTGTGTGTGTGTGTGTGTTTCCTTGTTGTCTTTGTGTGGCATGTCACGGCGACAGCTATGCGCGGTCATGTTGTGAGCCTCTGTGTGTCACATGCAGTACAGATTAATATGCTACAGCGAGGTCAACGCGTCGCTGCATCCAGACTGGGCCAGAGGCCGGCCCTGTGATAGACATCACATGGTCCGATCGCACCCTTAATGGGGGTTTACCGCCAGCTCTAAGAGGAAGTGAAGTGAAAGCGCTTTGGAGCGTGTTACTGTAGCGCCCGGCGTGGAAACCGTTAACATTGTCACTGTAATGGTACTTATTTAGGCCTAATCCTCAGCCTCAGTAATGTTTAAAAGCAAGGTGAAGCTTTTGTAACCCTCATATTGTGTTCCGGGACAATTTGACCCGATTCAGTGTCTCTTAAGTTAACCTTATTTTTTCATCTTGACATTTTGTGATTTTTCCTAATTTGTTTGGATTAAATAGTAAACGTACAATAAACATAATGCTATATAAAGTCCTGTACCAACTTTGTATACAAATTTTTGGTAATTTGTGGGAGTAGCTGCATAAAATGTAAGAAATGTTTAGTTTTTATCTGTTAGTGATGTTTTGTGGGTAATTCACTTTTCTATACAGGTTTTAAAGTTCACAAACTCTCTTCCCTCAGGCTCTAAAATGAGATGTTTCATCACACATGACACAGAAATGTTCTATTACAATAGTTTTGCGTTAGTTTAAACTTTTGTGGTAAATTTGATCCCAAACATGATCGGCATCATAAAATGTCAACATAATATAAGGGTTAAACTTTTTATTATGAAATATAGTTTTCAATTTAAATGGGGGGGTGGCGGCTCGGCTTGTGCGGCTTGTGCGGCTTGTGCGGCTTGTGCTGACTCAGGTGCACAGAGAAACCAGCTGTAGTTCTGTAGCTGTCTGCCTGCCTGTCTGTCTGCCTGGTGTTACTGTCCCTATACTGTTACTGTGTTTATTTATTTTTGTTCTTGTTTGTGCACAAGTCTGGGTTTGTTTGTGTGTGTGTGCAGCCATGCTCGTGTGTGTGTAGCCACGCCCGTGTGTGTGTAGCCATGCTCGTGCGCGCGTTTGTGCGCCTGTGAGTCCGTTTGTGCCGATTCCTCATCGCAAAGTGCAGTAAACATTTTTGAGTCTAAGCAGCTGAAATTTACGCTGTGTTGACGGGCACGGATTCACATAGCGGAGCAGTCACTGAACATGAAACGGCATGCAGACCGGCGTGGTGAACGCAGATCCCTGGACAGTACTTTACAAGGACCAGACTGAGTTACACTGCAGACAGTGCTGCTGTTGGCCGATGCTGGGGTGGGCTTGGTCACAAAGACACCTTTGGTGACATGAACACACTGTTCAGCCATGCAGCTGTAAACCTGCTGTGGGAGGTCAACGCTCTGCTTGATTTTCTGCCACCGCCTCTGCTGATTTATCTGTGGACTGATTGCATGCCCCAGTTACGCTGTAACATCTTTTACTTTGTGTCATGCTGAGGCTTGTCTGCTCTCGTAATGTAGGCATTTGATAGCTATGCTGCTTACAGTATGCCACATACAACATAAAGAGCTGTTTCCATGTATATTCATTGCACCGCTCTCAAAAAAGCGTAAATTCAAAATATACCTTTTTCATGTTTTGCCGTGGCTAGCTAAACATAAGTTCAATAACTAAAACACTGTCGACAGTTGCAGTGAAACTCCAAGCAGGGCTCGTCACAGCCAGACCCAGTTCTGGCAGGGTTCTGGCACAGCTTGGCACGGTTCAGCTCAGCGCGGTTCCCGTCAGTGCTAAAAGGGGTCTGACCCGTGTCCTTCCCGCTCTCTGTACAGATCTGTCCCGGAACCGGCTGCCGGATCTCCCCACAGAGGTGTGTATGTTCGTGTCTCTGGAGAACCTCAACCTGTACCAGAACTGCCTGCGATCGCTGCCAGAGACCCTGCTGAACCTGCAGGCCCTGACGTGCCTCAACATCAGGTAACACACACACACACGTATCACTGAACATACGTCAACATCGGCCCTCATTCAGGGCCATCCAGGTCTCCTGCAGCAATGCTAGCGGTAATTATAGGCAACGGGGCCTTTCCAGCGTTTACAATGTTTACATGACCCGGTGCATGCTGGGATGTTAGTTAGTTAATGGCGGAGCCTCTTCTACTTGTTGTCCCCCAGGTGTTTCCATTTTTGTGTTTTGTTTTTTTATTTTTTATTTTGAGAGAAGCAGAAGAACTGTTAAGTTACCCACCCGGCTCATTGTTCTCTACGGGTCCTCTTTCCCTTATTTGGACCCCCCCTCTCTCTCTCTCGCTCTCTCTCTCTCTCCCGCTCCTCCCGCTCTCTCTCTCCTCCCTCTGTCCTTTCTCTCTCTCCTCCCTCTCTCTCTCTCTCCTCCCTCTCTCTCTCTCTCCCCTCCCTCTCTCTCTCTCCTCCCGCGCTCTCTCTCCTCCCTCTGTCTTTTCTCTCTCTCTCCCGCTCCTCCCGCTCTCTCTCCTCCCTCTGTCCTTTCTCTCTTTCTCTCTCCCGCTCCTCCCTCTCTCTCTCTCTCTCCTCCCACTCTCTTCTTCCTCTGTCCTCTCTCTCTCCCCCTCTCTCACACAGATGTAATAATCCCCTCTCTCTCTCCAGTCGGAACCAGCTGACCACTCTACCAGCTCCAGTGTGCAGTCTGCCTCTGAAGGTTCTGATCGCCTGTAACAACAAGCTGGTGTCTCTGCCTGAGGAGCTCGGTCGACTGCGGCACCTCACAGAGCTGGTGAGTCACGCCCACACCGAGGATATATACGCACTCTACTGATAATATACCACACCGAGGATATATACGCACTCTACTGATAATATACCACACTGAGGATATATACGCACTCTACTGATCATATACCACACCGAGGATATATACGCACTCTACTGATAATATACCACACCGAGGATATATACGCACTCTACTGATAATATACCACACCGAGGATATATACGCACTCTACTGATAATATACCACACCGAGGATATATACGCACTCTACTGATAATATACCACACCGAGGATATATACGCACTCTACTGATAATATACCACACCGAGGATATATACGCACTCTACTGATAATATACCACACCGAGGATATATACGCACTCTACTGATAATATACCACACCGAGGATATATACGCACTCTACTGATAATATACCACACCGAGGATATATACGCACTCTACTGATAATATACCACACCGAGGATATATACGCACTCTACTGATAATATACCACACCGAGGATATATACGCACTCTACTGATAATATACCACACCGAGGATATATACGCACTCTACTGATAATATACCACACCGAGGATATATACGCACTCTACTGATAATATACCACACCGTGGATATATACGCACTCTACAGATAATATACCACACCGAGGATATATACGCACTCTACTGATCATATACCACACTGAGGATATATACACACTCTACTGATAATATACCACACCGAGGATATATACGCACTCTGCTGATAATATACCACACCAAGGATGTGTACACACTACTGATAATATACCACACCAAGGATATATACGCACTCTACTGATAATATACCACACCAAGGATATATACGCACTCTACTGATAATATACCACACCGAGGATATATACGCACTCTACTGATCATATACCACACTGAGGATATATACGCACTCTACTGATAATATACCACACCAAGGATATATACGCACTCTACTGATAATATACCACACCAAGGATGTGTACACACTCTACTGATAATATACCACACCGAGGATATATACGCACTCTACTGATCATATACCACACTGAGGATATATACGCACTCTACTGATAATATACCACACCAAGGATATATACGCACTCTACTGATAATATACCACACCGAGGATATATACGCACTCTACTGATAATATACAACACCAAGGATATATACACACTCTACTGATCATATACCACACTGAGGATATATACGCACTCTACTGATCATATACCACACTAAGGATATATACACTACTGATCATATACCACACTAAGGATATATACGCACTCTACTGATCATATACCACACTGAGGATATATACGCACTCTACTGATAATATACCACACCAAGCATATATACGCGCTCTACTGATAATATACCACACCGAGGATATATACACACTCTACTGATCATATACCACACTGAGGATATATACGCACTCTACTGATCATATACCACACTAAGGATATATACACACTCTACTGATCATATACCACACTGAGGATATATACGCGCTCTACTGATAATATACAACACCAAGGATATATACACACTCTACTGATCATATACCACACTGAGGATATATACGCACTCTACTGATCATATACCACACTAAGGATATATACACACTCTACTGATCATATACCACACTGAGGATATATACACACTCTACTGATAATATACCACACCAAGGATATATACGCACTCTACTGATAATATACCACACTGAGGATATATACGCACTCTACTGATAATATACCACACCAAGGATATATACGCGCTCTACTGATAATATACCACACCGAGGATATATACGCACTCTCCTGATAACATACCACACCAAGGATATGTACACACTCTACTGATCATATACCACACTAAGGATATATACGCACTCTACTGATCATATACCACACTAAGGATATATACACACTCTACTGATCATATACCACACTAAGGATATATACGCACTCTACTGATCATATACCACACCAAGGATATATACACACCAGGGTTCCCACGTGTCCTGGAAAACCTGGAAAACCTGGAAATTAACAAAGTCATTTTCCAGTCATGGAAAACCACTGTAAATTGAGAAAAATGTCAAATGTCCTGGAGAATACCTGGAAATTAGCCTAGTGTAAATAAAATAAAATAAAGATAGTTGCTTTTTGTATTTTGGTTGACGCAACAAAAATATCTGAAGTTTGCGCTGATAACTTTAGACAAGGCAGTTGGGCCGTGTGCTATGTCGCATTAGGAACGGACTGAGGGGAGCCAGCAGAGCAAGCGTGCATTGCGAGCGGAGAGAGGGCACATTGCACATTGTGATGTAGCCTATGAACTCCGGTAAGCGACAGTAAAAAACGATAAATGTGTGATTATAGTTTTAATACATGATGCAGAACAGGCATTGCCTAGTGGTTGACGTTCAGAAGTTAGCTTGCTGTTTAGATTTAGGCTAATTATAAAATGCCTCTATAATCGAATCATTGTCCGAGTAACGCTAACGTTAATCAAATAACAAGTTACACTTTGCTATAACGTTAGCTGCTCGTGAATATGAAATAATGGTAGCATTTGGGGTGGGTAATTTACTTGTGTTTCGTCTCGTTTTGCACATTGATCTGTACTGGGCTTACTGTTGCTAACGTTAGCTAGCCAGCCCTTTGGAAGTTACTGCTGTAACGTTAGCTACCTGCTTTGGAGTATGAAATAATGGTAGCATTTGGGGTGGATAATTTGCTTACGTTTCGTCTCGTTTTGCACATTGATCTGTAACGTTAGGCCTACTGGGCTCACTGTTTCTAACATTAGCTAGCCAGCCCTTTGGACTAGGCTACGAATTCGGTTTACTTGAAGCAATCTACCGGCGGTTGTATTGCTTTGAAGGAACGTTAACGTAAACCTCACCGAAGTTAATTAAAACTGCAGGTAATGGACTGTCCCATACATTTTTTTTATAATATGTATTTCCGCCCTACTTCTGCCGTTTTGGTCAAAAATGTAAACAGTGAAGGTGTGTGCGTGCGAGCGAGCGAGAGAAACTCGTGAAACATCATAGTTTATAATCTACATTGTTCTTGTGAATAATCTTTGGACTTATATTTTGTATACATCCTTGGGTCAGACATGACTGCAGCAGTCTGCCAGCGCCGGAGAGTGGGCGAGTGGAGGAGGGGGGGAGAGGAGAGGGGAGGGGGGATTGTTGACATTAGCCCGCTCGTGTTGTTGTTGTACTCACATACGGATTATACTTTGAAGCATCACATTAAATTGCAATTGCATACACCGTTATGCATGATTAATAATGATTCTCATGCAATGTGGATAGCATGGAGTGCAAACAGTATTCATCAATGTATAGTGTGGAGTTGTCAAGACTACAAAAAAATCATGAATATGCCTTAGATCATTTCTCATTTCTTATAGCATTCATGGATCCTTTTGATAATTACAGTTGATTATATAAGGAAAACCTAAATACATAGTATATCCATGTTAAAACAACATTTTAAAATAATAATAATAACATTGTGGAAAAAATGCCTATTGTCTAAAATATTTGATATATATGGCCTAATGATTTGATAGCTCTAAGATGGAGTCTTTCTGTGTTATTTCAGAATGACCAGTTGAGGAGCAGAATGTCAGAAAGGCAGTGCAAGTTCAAGGCAGAGTGGACAAAGGATCCTCAGTTCCAGGAATGGATAGGGGAAGTGAGAGGAGATGTGCGAAGGGCTTTTTGCAAGTTCTGTAAAAAGTCTTTTGATGTCAGTAACATGGGCATCTCTGCCCTTAGGAGCCATGCAAAAAGGGAAAGGGCATTGTAAGACTGCAGATCAGATAGGAAAGGAGCCGCGTATAACACAGTTTATGGCAGCAACCAACACAGTGGATGCAAGTGGCAGTGAAGGGCCGAGCAGAGCAACTTCATCTGCTTCAAAAGGAACTTTTTTTTTTAGTAAAAGTGTTCTTGAAGCGGAGATCCGTTGGGTTATAAAACTAGTGAAGTCCCACTATTCATTTAACTCATGCAAAGAAACGTCTGACCTTTTCACAAAAATGTTTCCTGACAGTGAAGTAGCAAGGCATTTTACCTGCGGTCCTACAAAAGCTGCTTACTTTCTGTGCTTCGGTCTAGGCCCATATTTCCATGAACAGCTTATCAAAGACATTCGGAAGTCGAACTGCTATGTTCTGTCATTTGATGAGTGCCTGAACAGAGTGACCCAGACAGAGCAGATGGATTTGGTCGTTCGATTTTGGAGTGAGATAGAAGGAAAGGTGATGGTTCGTTACTTCAACTCAGAATTTCTTGGTCACACACAAGCAGAGAAGCTTCTGGAAAAAATAATGGGAAGCATGTCACCACTGGATCCCAAGAAGCTTTTGCAGATTTCAATGGATGGTCCAACAGTGAATTTTAAGTTTTTGAGGATTTTTGAGGAGAGCAGGAAGACAACAGACCCTGACCTACCAAATCTGCTCAACCTGGGTAGCTGCGGCCTGCATGTTGTGCATGGGAGTTTGCAGAAAGGAGAAACTGAAACTGGTTGGAGGATGGGGGACAAACTCAGAGCCCTGTGGCAGCTCTTCCACGATACTCCTGCAAGACGGGAGGATTTTGTGGAGTTGACAAAAACAACAACATTTCCTTTAAAGTTCTGTGCACATAGATGGGTGGAAGACTTACCGGTTGCAGAGAGAGCCATTGAGATATGGCCAGCTATACAGCAATACATTGACAGCCACAAGAAGCTACCCAAAAGCAAAGTACCTACCTCCATGTCATACTCTTTGGTGAAAGAGGCAGCAACTGACAGGCTTTTCACAGCAAAGCTGCAATTCTTTGCTTTTGTTGCCACCAAACTGAAACCATTTCTGGAAAAGTTTCAGACGGATGTGCCAATGGTGCCCTTTCTGGCTCACGAGTATCAGACAACTCTTAGAAGTTTGTTGTCTTGCTTCATTAAGAAAGATATCCTAGATATTGCAAGTACAACTCTCAAACTACTGAAAATCGACCCAATGGACAACACTGTGCATGTGCCAGACAAACACCTTGACATTGGATTTGCAACAAGGCAAGCACTGGAGAAAGCATCCCTGAGTCTTCAGACAAGTGAGCTGAGAGTAAGAGAGTTCAAGAAGGAGTGTCTCACCTTTCTTGCTACTACATGCAAGAAGCTTCTTGAAAGAAGCCCTCTCCACTACCCAGCTGTCAGACATATGGCTGCCCTTGATCCTACCTTGATGGTTGGCAATGACAAAATGGCAACTACAAAGTTTGAGAACCTACTGCAGCTTCTCCTCAGTGCACACTGGCACTCCGCTGCACATTGTGACAAGCTGCTTGCTGAATACAAGCTTTTTATCTCAGAGATGCAGAAAAAAAAGCAGAATTTGCCAGTTTTGACCACAAAGCTCAAGGTATCAGATTGGATGAATTCTTCGGGACATATTTAGGTGGAAGACAGGAGTTTGAAAACCTCTGGAATCTGGTCAAGAACCTGTTGACACTCTCACATGGACAGGCAGCTGTGGAGAGAGGGTACTCTGTTAATAAGGACATGTTAGTGGAGAACCTCAAAGAACAGACTCTCATTGCACTGCGCACAGTTCAGGATGCGTTGGTGGGTGACAACACGATTGATGTAATCCCAAAGGCTCTTGTCCAGCATGTGAAGGCTGCAAGGATGCGTTACTTCCAGCATTTGGAGGATGAAAAGAAGAAGAAGATGGAGTCAGAAAATGACCGGAAAAGAAAAAAGGTTGAAACACAAATGGATGAAGTCAAGCGGAAGAAGCATAAGATCTTGCACTGCATCCAAAAAATGGAAAAAGAAGCTGATGAAATGGCAGAAAAGGCTGAAAAGTCACAAAACTTCACACTCCTCAGCAAGTCAAACGCATACAGAAAGAGTGTGGCTGAGAAAAAAACTGAGGTCATTGTTGACTCCAGCCTCTCAGATTTGAACGAGAGAGTCAAAATGTTAAAGTAATAAGTTGGGGACAATGGACTTTTTGGTTCTTTTTACAATTCTGAGGCAGGGTAAAGGAAAACAGAAATAGCCTTTAAAAACATTTATTTTATTTACTTTCGTGAAAAAGCTCTGACTTACACCTAGTACAAATCAGAAAATATTTGTTTTGAAATATAATTTCTGTTGAGTAGACACAAAGCTAGGCTTAACCACTTCAAAAGAGAATAAGAGGAAATCTGTTCTGGCTTACTTTACAATAAACCTTTGAAAAAACTTTGTGTGTGTGTATGCATGTGTGAATGCACATGTTGGAGAGCACATGCGTAACACTACAGTTTTACCAGAAAAATGTCCTGGAAATGTCCTGGAAAATGATTTCTTAAAAAGAGTGGGAACCCTGACACACTCTACTGATAATATACCACACCGAGGATATATACGCACTCTCCTGATAACATACCACACCAAGGATATGTACGCACTCTACTGATAATATACCACACCAAGGATGTGTACACTACTGATAATATACCACACCGAGGATATATACGCACTCTACTGATCATATACCACACTGAAGTATAACGTTTACTCTGTATTGGTCATATACAGTTAGACTGTACTGGGGATACATTGCCAGACTTTCTCACTCCCTTTTCCTCCCCTGTGTGCCAGGACGTGAGCTGTAATGAACTCCAGACGCTGCCTCCCCAGGTGGGCCACCTGGAGGTGCTACGGGACCTCAACATCCGCAGAAACCACCTGGTGCGCCTGCCTCCAGGTTAGCACCATCACCTCAGAGCTCCACAGTGAGGGCCCCTACCTGTCTCCGGGGCCGTTCTACTCAGAGCTCCACAGTGAGGGCCCCTACCTGTCCTGGGACCGTTCTACTCAGAGCTCCACAGTGAGGGCCCCTACCTGTCTCTGGGGTCGTTCTACTCAGAGCTCCACAGTGAGGGCCCCTACCTGTCTCTGGGGTCGTTCTACTCAGAGCTCCACAGTGAGGGCCCCTACCTGTCTCCGGGGTCGTTCTACTCAGAGCTCCACAGTGAGGGCCCCTACCTGTCTCTGGGGTCGTTCTACTCAGAGCTCCGTAGTGAGGGCCCCTACCTGTGTCTGGGGTCGTTCTACTCAGAGCTCCACAGTGAGGGCCCCTACCTGTCTCTGGGGTCGTTCTACTCAGAGCTCCACAGTGAGGGCCCCTACCTGTCTCTGGGGTCGTTCTACTCAGAGCTCCACAGCGAGGGCCCCTACCTGTCCCAGGGGCCATTCTAAAGTGCACGTTTAATGTCCTTAAGCTCAGAGTAAGGTATTTCTCTTCACGGCATGGCATGATATTATGAGTGGCAGGCAAAGGAATCCTAAAATGTGCTACTTTGGAAACGATTAATTGCCAAGTGATACACTTACTTTTACGAGTAGGAGGAGCAACTAAATGGTCTTACCAAGGGTATGGACATTTTAATTTTGGACGTGATACTGTTGTCATGTATCCCGTTCACATAAAAGCAGTGGACCAGTTGAAATCCTCATAATATTATTGAACACTAAAGATGTTGAGAGTGGCATCTGGCTAAAGCACTGGTTGTAGTGCAGTGTTGCGGTGCACTGGCTAAAGCACTGGTTGTAGTGCAGTGTTGCGGTGCACTGGCTAAAGCACAGCACCGGTTGTAGTGTAGCGGTGCACTGGCTAAAGCACTGGTTGTAGTGCAGAGTAGCGTAGCGGTGTACTGGCTAAAGCACTGGTTGTAGTGTAGTGCAGTGTTGCGGTGCACTGGCTAAAGCACTGGTTGTAGTGCAGCGTAGCGTAGCACAATGCTGTCTTGTATCTGCGCTCTCCAAAGTTGATGGGGGAACTTGCTGTCGATGGGACAGAATTAAGAATACATTTGGGCATTGAAGATTTGGAGAGAAAAATGGAAGTTACAAAAATTGGTTCCAACACAAAATGGAAGATGCAATTCATGTTCAGCTTAATTAATCATAACAGCTGAGCTTACTGAGAATGCTTTATCAGTGAGGTCATTAATACTGGCCAGTCAGAGGAGTTTTCTGTTATCTGTTCTCCGTGGTTTATAAATGCTATATCCAGCAGCGCTGAATGAAAAAGCAGTGGGGAAAGCACTAAATGATGATTTACTGACACTGTGCTGATGTACTGACACTGTGCTGATGTACTGACACTGCTTTTACACTGACACTGTGCTGATGTACTGACACTGCTTTTACACTGACACTGTGCTGATGTACTGACACTGTGCTGATGTACTGACACTGCTTTTACACTGACACTGTGCTGATGTACTGACATTGCTTTTACACTAACACTGTGCTGATGTACTGACACTGCTTTTACACTGACACTGTGCTGATGTACTGACACTGCTTTTACACTAACACTGTGCTGATGTACTGACACTGCTTTTACACTGACACTGTGCTTATGTACTGACACTGCTTTTACACTGACACTGTGCTGATGTACTGACATTGCTTTTACACTAACACTGTGCTGATGTACTGACACTGCTTTTACACTGACACTGTGCTGATGTACTGACACTGCTTTTACACTGACACTGTGCTGATGTACTGACACTGCTTTTACACTGACACTGTGCTGATGTACTGACACTGCTTTTACACTGACACTGTGCTGATGTACTGACACTGTGCTGATGTACTGACACTGCTTTTACACTGACACTGTGCTGATGTTCACACAGAGCTGGCAGAGCTGCCACTGGTGCGTCTGGACTTCTCTTGTAACAAGGTGACGTCCATCCCAGTGTGTTACCGCAACCTGCGTCACCTTCAAAGCATCGTATTGGACAACAACCCACTACAGAGCCCACCTGCACAGGTAAAACACACACATACACACACACAGCGTAGAAAGGGATGCACTGGATACAAAGAGGAAGATGGGTTCCCCCCTTGAGTCTGGTTCCTCCCCAGGTTTCTTCCTATCTTCCACCAGAGAGTTTTTCCTTGCCGCTGTTGCCTTTGGCTTGCTCTTGTGGGGGTTTAGGGTTTACTGTTAAGCGTATTGTGACAACTGGTTGTGAAATGCGCTATATAAATAAATATTGATTTAATTTCTTGTCCAGAAACATACCGGACAAGCCCCGCAATCATGCAAAGACCAGCTCAGAACCAACATGATTCTAGGAGATGGCGATTGAAAGTGTAACAAAAGGAATTTTTTATATATAAAAACAAAATATACAAAATCAGCGGGGAGTGAAGGTCTTTAAACATCAGTGGGAATGTGTGTGTTGGATGAGTGTATAAATATGTTGCGGGGGTGCTGTAAAGCAGAAATCTAAAAATAAGGCAAAACAAAACATTTGTGCAGTGGGAGAGGGAGTGAGACTGCTTTGGCCATTCGAGCTATTTAGCCTGCTAACCAGCTGCAGGAAATCTCCCCAATCTAGCTTGGCCACGCCTCCACCGTCACCACTGGCCAATCAGACAGAACACACCAGGTAACAGGCAAATGGTGCGTGAGGGCAGACAACAGAATTGTGTTATCATACTGAGCTGAGTGACTTAACCAAGCCTGAATAAGCAGAACGCTTTTCCAAGGGAAGTGTGCTGTATAAGTGAATAGTGTTGTTTCCAAGGAAAACTCCTGGTTCTGAATTCAAGGGAAAAGTGTTCTGGGTGCAATGAGCTGTTAATATGTGTTGGTCTTCTTCTCAGTCTCTCTCTCTCTTTCTCTTTTTGTCTCTCTCAGATTTGTATAAAGGGGAAGATTCACATATTTAAGTATCTGAATATGGAGGCATGCAAGACTACGCCAGAATTGCCAGACTTTGACAGGAGACCACTGGCCTTCGGATCCTGGTAAAAGTTGAAACGTGTGCGCACACACACTCACACACCCTACACTCCAGTGTCACCCTGCAGGAGGGCCTCAGGAAGAGATGTGGAAGAAGGAGTGAGTGATAGAGGGAGGGGAGGATGAGTGTAGAGAGCAAAGTTGTGTCTGGGGATGGGAATATAGGCCTGAGGGTCGAGCTGGAGGAAGAACATTCAGACACGGATGTACTCACGAGCACGTTTGCACACGCACGCTTGTATACAGGTTTACTCAACTGACACTGGGTGCACATTTTAACACACGTTTTCCCACACACTTACACAACACACTTTCACTTGCATCGACACATTTGCCCACTCACTCACTCTCTCTCACTCACTCACTCACACATTCACTCTCTCTCTCAGTGTGGAGGAGTTGTATCCCGGACGACCGTATGGCGCGCTGGACTCCGGCTTCAACAGCGTGGACAGTGGGGACAAGAGGTGGTCAGGCAACGAGGTGAGACGCGCGCGGACATCTGCTAGACAGAGCAGCAGAGAAGCAGTAACGTGAACAGTGTGCCGTGCTGCTCTTCCCTGGGCGTGTGGCTGGTGTCTCACAGACGCGTGACTCGTGATGTTTGCGGTGTTTTAGCGTACCCTGTAGCCTGTAGTCTGCAGAGAGCAGTAGCCCCTGTCTCTGGCCCCAGCGTTCTCTCTGAGCTCACAGGCACAGCACTACAGTTATTCACTCGTCTGTCCTTCTCCTCTTCCTCCCTTCTTTTGTCCCTCTCTCCCCATTTCCTCTCCTCTGTTCTCCCTTCAACCCCCCCCCCCCCCCCCCCTCTCTCCCCATTTCCCTTCCGCTGTCCCTCTCTCCCCAGCCCACGGAGGAGCTGTCCGACCTACCGCTGCGAGTGGCCGAGATCACCAAGGAGCAGAGGCAGAGGAGAGAGAGGGAGCGGGAGGAGAGCAGAGTGGGGGCTCTGGTGGCCAATGGAACAAGTGAGAGCAGGAGGGAGGGAGGGAGGGAGGGAGGGAGGGGCGGAGTGTGTGTGCGTTTCTAAAGCCCCGCCTCTGCTCGCACTAACCACGATCCCTGAAAGAAATGCACTGGGGGAAAAAACATAAACACATTAACACAAGTCAAGGCCATTCAAACCACATGCCTCAATGCCTTTTAAAAGGCTATTAAAGATAGCTATTTTGAAACGGAAACAAAATAAGAGACATTCTTCATTTTGTGTTCATGTTTTTTCCTGTCGAGGTTCTTATTGCATTTCACCAAATGGGCATGTGGTATGTTCATTATGCACTTGGCATGGGGACCTTCTGTGTATAGAAGTCTTATTTTTCTAAATTTGAAAGCCCTGCTCATGTTTCATGGCTTTGTGCTTAAAGAGTCCCGTTCACTTACAATGGGGGAAATAAGTATTGGACACGTCAACAATTTTATTATCAAACATATTTCCAATGTAGCTATTCACATGAGATTTTGACCAGACATTGGTATTAACTCAATAAAACTACACAGCTAAAGAAATTGTAACGTTCCAATTCTTTAAAAAAAGTTATGTGCAATAAAGTGAAATGACACAGGAAAAAAAGTATTGAACATGCTAAATTAAATGTATTTAATACTTGGTAGAAAAGCCATATTTTTTATATTTGGTTGCTCTTGATATCTTATTTGCTGGTACTCTTACAAGCGATACTATAACAGCTCTGCATTTGAATGGATCTCTATGGGAATTGGGGGGTGAGACAAGATTTAGCTGTAAATTACACTGGAACAGTATAGAACACATGGTTGGCTAAGTGGCTCTAAGTCATCAAGGGTCTGATGTATTAAACAAGCCTTTAACCATCACTCTGCTGCCAGAAATACAGTAGATATGGATGTATAACTTGAAGGGTTTCTTCTCCTGATTTACTTTTCCATAGAGTTCCATAGGAATATATGTCTAGAGAAACAACCCTTAAAATGATCATTCCATATCTACTGTATTTCTGGCAGCAGAGTGATGGTTAAAGGCTTGTTTAATACATCAGACCCTTGATGACTTAGAGCCACTTAGCCAACCATGTGTTCTATACTGTTCCAGTGTAATTTACAGCTAAATCTTGTCTCACCCCCCAATTCCCATAGAGATCCATTCAAATGCAGAGCTGTTATAGTATCGCTTGTAAGAGTACCAGCAAATAAGATATCAACGTTACAATTTCTTTAGCTGTGTAGTTTTATTGAGTTAATACCAATGTCTGGTCAAAATCTCATGTGAATAGCTACATTGGAAATATGTTTGATAATAAAATTGTTGACGTGTCCAATACTTATTTCCCCCATTGTATCTCGCTAACAAGCGCTCTTCCCCATTGCACCCTTCAGAGTGAGCTTAGAATGGTATAAATGGACAGAGCAGATCAAATGAATTAACGAGCTTAGCCACACAAATAAAGGCATTTGCCTCGCCACACAAGATAAAAATAGCTCTGATGGTGAGGTACAGCCGGGCTGTGTCAGAATTAGAGCCCTATCTACTGTGCCCTCTATAATAGCATACTGTGTACTGCTTACTGAATACTGTTTAGTGACATGCGGTATGCAACAAAAATATCCTCAATATTATTATCAGCAAAACCCGGAAATCTGGGGATTGTAACCCCTTAGTGCAGATGGCATATTTGGTAAATCATGGGGGTACTCTGTTTAAGGCTTTATAACTCCAGGTGTGAGCATCACATAAACTTGGTAAATGGCTTAAATGAAACAAAACCGGTGTACCATTTTTTGTACAAACTTAGATTTGTTTATTTTCATAATTTAAGGTCAAAATAAAGTGCCGGAAATGCAAGCAAAACTTTGCTAAAAATTCTAAACAATATATATTTCTTCAAAATACTGAGAGCTACATAAGTGAAACAGGTAAAACTACACATTTCCTGGATCATAAACTCCTTGTCCACAAGCATTCAATAATCGCAGGGTGATATACAGAACTACTAAAGCTCTATGACACAAAATATAAGCAGTGTAGCCAGGTGTACCCAGGGTCTCCAAACCTATCCAAATTGGCTAAAATGTGAATAGCTGTAAATCTTAAACTAATCATACATTGCAGTGCAAATCAACCGTTTTGACTAATTTAACTCACCTTTTTATCATTTTCATGTGGGAATTATTTTGGATCAGTACAGGGGGGTGGATATCTAGGTGTCCAATAACCTACCCAAAACCTCTCCGAGAAATTATTAAAAAGCCTTTTGTCCTTTATAAAGCATATACATTATCCCTTACGATAACTTAATGGATGAAAACATTGATATTGCACAGTTTCAGTTCAGTGTTTGATGCCTAGTGGGCCATTTTTTCACCATTATCCTTCATATACTGCTTCATCCTGTGCCGTGCCTTCATGGCCAAGATGCACTCATCAATGGCACGGTCTTCAGTATGCGCCAAGGATCTGGTCCTGCAGTGGCTTCACTCTGAACAGTAGAGGGCACTGCTGGAGTGGCAGAGGTGGAGGGTCAAGCATGTTATAGGAACAAATTACATAATGCAGAAGCATTATAA
Source organism: Ilyophis sp. 1 JC-2022 (assembly GCA_022702515.1). NCBI lineage: Eukaryota > Metazoa > Chordata > Actinopteri > Anguilliformes > Synaphobranchidae > Ilyophis > Ilyophis sp. 1 JC-2022. The sequence continues at coordinate 111,263,422 of CM040402.1, read as the reverse complement.
CACTGTGGTACACACAGCTAAATATGAAATCATTCACTCTTGTACTTCAGTAAACACTTTATTCTGTATGCTACATTATGTTATTTTTTGTTGCGTGCTCTAGGATGGCATTACTCTGTAGTGTGTTTCACAACTGTTGCTTTTTTATTTTTATTTTTTTACATTCATCTTGCACACATCTGGACAGTAAATTTGAATACATATTTTCCATTCCCTAAGTGAAAAGCATCACCCATGGAGATACTAATACCCCATAGAGTACATTATGCACAAAGAAATTACAATACAATAAAATAATATCGGAAAACACTACCAATGTTCTAGCTTCACGGCAAATCGAGGCATAAAAAATAACGTACGACTGAGCAACCAAACAGAACAGCGCTAAAATACTCTATTTCATTGTGAATGCTATGAATTCTAACAAAGCAGGCCACCACGAGCCACTACGCGAACGGCACGAACACATGGCATCAATGCATTACATTACATTAGTTATTTGGCAGACGCGTTTATCCAAAGCGACGTACAATAAGTGCATATTGAAGGTCATAGACACAATCTACGAAGCAAAGTCAAGACAGCGCTACTTTCTCACAACGTAGAAGCTATCGCTAGTACTCAACAGAATACAGTCAGCTATACATTCTAAGCAATGAGATAGCTAAACCAAATAAAAAATAAACCGAAAGAACGTACTATATAATTTACCTTATACATGTAGTTATTCAAGGTGGAGTCTGAAAAAGTGTGTTTTCAAATATGTTCAGCATTATTAGCAGGCTAACAGTGGTCTATTACGACCGATGCAAATACAAACATAACGACAATATAGCACGCAGTGGAAAAACGAATGTATATAATCAAAATATTACAAGCAGTAATACTTACATGTCGAGGAGGATATCTTCCCCATATTGATAGGCACCTCTTCCACAGAATCTATGCTACAGGGATTAGAAGATTCTCTGTTGCTGTCCTCTTCTGATCGATTTCGGGGGGAAACTAGTCACTTCAAAGGTGGCGGTGCGCGCAGTTTTATTGCGTCAAACCAAATGCGTCATCTGCGCATGCCAGCGTAAAATTGTCGCGATATAACAAGTATTGCAGTTACGATCGCCCTTAAATAGTTAATCCAAGCTTTCAAGTACACATGTAACTTACTTTTGGGGAAGTTTATCGTGCCTTCTATTGGATAAAACCATCGTCGATCAAACCAGAATAAAATTGAAAGCGTCACGACTGTGCAATCAGGAAGTAAGTGTTACGCAGAGCTAGTTTCGTTTGTATAATAGTGTTCCAATGCGCTGTGTATTCTTCAAACGGATTGTCCAAGACAATAAATGACCACGGAATCTTGAAAGGGACATATCTACGCTTAAATCCATGGTAGGATTGCACATGAATTCCATATTTAATCGCAGATATTGATAGTAGAATGGCATTGTATGATTAGAGAATGATTCAACTTGTTTATGTAGGTATTGATTGAGCAGCGATTTGCACCGCTGCATTTGCATAAGGTGGGTTTATCTGGTTGCTATGACGGTATTCTAATATTATATGATGAATACATATATTTATGAACTCCAACATAGACGCTATTGCCCACTATGTCACGCATGGGTAGGTATAGGCTGGGTGGGGAGTGCTTGTTAAATGGACTTGCTACGGAAAGATAGTGACACTTAGAAACTACGCATTGGCCAGAAATCGTCGCGAATCGTCTACCAATAAAGTTAAAATACCGCGTTTGGGTTTTCCACTAATAGTTTGGCTGCAGGAGCAACGCGTGTCTCAGTTGCGTAAAACTGTCTCGCAGGCGAGCCAAAATAGACTATCTGCACTAAGTAGTTACGTGCATTTAGAGAACATTTCACCTACTTAAACAACTTTCTCATCCAGTGTACTCAACTAGCATACTCAATTGATTCGGACACAGCCTCGGTGTGAGTGGAGCAGCTGTGTGTCTGTCCGTGTCCTTGTGTCTGTCCCTGCGTTCGTGTCTCATTGTGTCTGCCTGTCTTATCTTCATCCAGTGGAGGCGGAGCTGGAGCAGATCGACTTCATCGACAGCTGCACGGGCGAGGAGGAGGAGGAGGATGGGCGGAGCCGGGGGGCGGGGTCAGTCAGCCTAAGCTCCCAGTTTATGGCCTACATGGAGCGTCGCATCATCCGAGAGGTGGGTGTGGCTTACATGGAGCGTCGCATAACCAGAGAGGTGGGTGTGCTTTGGAACAGTACCATGCGACTGAGAAAAGAAAGAGAGAACGAAAATGCTGCATGTTTCTGTGTGTGTGTGTGTGTGTGTGTGTATATATATGTATGTTCTGCAATATGTATTCATGTATGTTTACTTCATAGAGCTCCCCAGGGAAGTCTCCATCATCAAGAGATTCTCGAACAGATGAACCACGGCGACACAATGCTACAAACAACAGGTACATACATGCGCACGCACGCAGACAGACATACACACACACACACACACGCTCACATGCACATACGCAGACAGACATACACACACACACGCTCACATGCACGCACGCAGACAGACATACACACACACACGCTCACATGCACGCACGCACGCGCACACACACACACACACACACACACATAGATCATAGGTCTCTAGCCCTGGTCCAGGAGAGCTGTTGGATCTGCTGGTTTTGGTGTTCATCTTAAAATCAGCAACCATTTCAGACACAAGGAACCAGGGGAGGTCTGGTAACCATGTAATCCACACAAAACCTGTAGACCCTGCGGTTCTCTGGTACCAGGACCGGGGACCTTTACATACACAGCACAAAATACGCAGCGCAGGTCCAGCTGTTGTAGGTATTAATGCCTGCAAAGTCGTTGTCAAATTTGTATGCATTTATAGTGTCTGATTTATAACGTGTGAAATTACAAGTTTACTCGTCTCTGCCTCCCTTCTTCCCAGGAGTCTCGTGGATGGTGTAAGTGCAGCGCCCTCTACTGTACAGACCCAGGTACTGGGTGTCTTTCTATACACTTATGCACCTGTCTGTGGTGTGTGACTGAATGAGAGTGTGTCTTTCTGGCCTTTTGAATTTACGTGTGTGCGTGTGTGTGCGTGTGCGTGTGCGTGTGCGTGTGTGTGTGTGTGTAAATGAGTGTGAGACACAGTTTGCTGACCACGTGTTATGTTTCTCTCCCCCTCTCTCAGCGAGTGTCGGGGTCAGGTTCGGGGTCAGGGGTCAGTGTGGAGCGTGTGCGGAGGGAGGCGCAGCTCGCTGCACATCGGTACGAGGAGGAGAGGCAGAGAGCGCGGCACACACAGAGGGAGGCTGTCATGAACTACGTGAAGGTCAGGGGTCACAACGCCCCCTAGGCACGGGGCTGACACACTCACTGTCACACAGACATGCATACACATGAATAAAACAACCGGATACCAGTGCGAATGAGTCGATGGGTTCAGGACTTTTCTACTGAAATCTGAATTAATTTGGATATTCCTGAGCAAGTATGTTTTTTTTGTTTTTTTTCCCCCCAAGTGTATTTTTTATTCATATTCAATAACCAAAAACAAACAGAACATAGACACCACATACACATACCATGATAGAATCAATATGAACGTGTGGAGAGAAAAAAAAAACTATACTATAATAATTATCATAATATTAATAACAATTGGAAGCCTACCATGCCATAGAGCACATTATTATACATGATGCAGGTCCAGACATCTGATATCAAATACGCCTCAGTCAAGCATTATATCAAAGTCCACACCCTTAGTCCAATTATTCAGTGTCACAACTGAAGCCTCATTGAATCATGCAGTACACCCCTCATGAGTGAGTACTGAGAAAGACTCTGAGCCACACAGACCTCATGTTCTGGAAGGTTCAACCAAGCTATTTAGAATCGGGTTTTTTTTTGGCGACTGTCAGACCAGCCGAAAACAGACCAGTCGTCTGTTTAATGTTTTGAATCATCTCCAAGGTGGAGCCGTGCTGGACACAGAGGAATATTAACGTCCAATAGATTTGACAGGGTTGCTGAGCGAGTATGTTTTAATGGGAAAATGAGTAGTGTTTTAATGGGAAAATGAGCAGTGTTTTAATGGGAAAAGGAGTAGTGTTTTAATGGGAAAATGAGCAGTGTTTTAATGGGAAAATGAGTAGTGTTTTAATGGGAAAATGAGCAGTGTTTTAATGGGAAAATGAGCAGTGTTTTAATGGGAAAATGAGTAGTGTTTTAATGGGAAAATGAGCAGTGTTTTAATGGGAAAATGAGTAGTGTTTTAATTGGAAAATGAGTAAGGACATTAACATGTGAATGAAATTGAGATATTGAGTGATTTTGGGGTTTAATGAGCAGGAAGTTCTGACTGAGTTTGTTCTTTCAGCACAAAGCATCTCAGAGCCCCACAAACCTGAGCCCCACGGAGAGCGAGGTGAGCGGCAATCTCTCTTCACCTCTCTCCATCCGTCTATCTCTTCATCCCTCTCTCCATCCGTCTATCTCTTCACCTCTCTCCATCCGTCTATCTCCGTCTCTCTGCTCTTCTGCTCTTCATCCCTCTCTCCATCCGTCTATCTCCGTCTCTCTGCTCTTCCTCTTCACCTCTCTCCATCCGTCTATCTCCGTCTCTGCTCTTCTGCTCTTCATCCCTCTCTCCATCCGTCTCTCTCCGTCTCTGCTTTTCTGCTCTTCATCCCTCTCTCCATCCGTCTATCTCCGTCTCTGCTTTTCTGCTCTTCATCCCTCTCTCCATCCGTCTATCTCTTCATCCCTCTCTCCATCCGTCTATCTCTTCTCCTCTCTCCATCCGTCTATCTCCGTCTCTGCTTTTCTGCTCTTCATCCCTCTCTCCATCCGTCTCTCTCCATCTCTGCTTTTCTGCTCTTCATCCCTCTCTCCATCCGTCTATCTCCGTCTCTGCTTTTCTGCTCTTCATCCCTCTCTCCATCCGTCTATCTCTTCATCCCTCTCTCCATCCGTCTATCTCTTCTCCTCTCTCCATCCGTCTATCTCCGTCTCTGCTTTTCTGCTCTTCATCCCTCTCTCCATCCGTCTCTCTCCATCTCTGCTTTTCTGCTCTTCATCCCTCTCTCCATCCGTCTATCTCCGTCTCTGCTTTTCTGCTCTTCATCCCTCTCTCCATCCGTCTATCTCCGTCTCTGCTTTTCTGCTCTTCATCCCTCTCTCCATCCATCTATCTCCGTCTCTCTGCTTTTCTGCTCTTCATCCCTCTCTCCATCCGTCTATCTCCATCTCTGCTTTTCTGCTCTTCATCCCTCTCTCCATCCGTCTATCTCCGTCTCTGCTTTTCTGCTCTTCATCCCTCTCTCCATCCGTCTCTCTGCTTTTCTGCTCTTCATCCCTCTCTCCATCCGTCTATCTCCGTCTCTCTGCTTTTCTGCTCTTCATCCCTCTCTCCATCCGTCTCTCTGCTTTTCTGCTCTTCATCCCTCTCTCCATCCGTCTATCTCCGTCTCTCTGCTTTTCTGCTCTTCACTATCTTATTTTAGTCAGCCGGAGACACGGAAGTGAGGAATGTCCTGTTTTCTGTGTGTTTCCTGCGCGTCGCTCCTTTGAAATGTGTTGAAACCAGCCCCGCCTCCTGAGCTTCCCTTCCCGCTCACGCCCCCGCCCCCGCCCCGCCCCGCCCCCCATACTCCCCAAGGCCCTCTACCCCATCGCTTTATTTACGTTTTCCCTTCTCCGCTCCTCCCCCTTTCTCTCATTCCCCTCCCTCCCCCTCGCTACCCCTCCTCCACCCCGACCCCCAGAGCGTGTACCCCTCCAGACGTTCCACCCACACCGATGACTCCGCCCTCTTCATGGTAAGACTGAATGGAGTGACCGATCCTTCCGCCCTTCCCCATTTTCACTGTCCTTAACCCACCAATAGCTTCTCATTAACCAGCTCCTCTCTCCCCAGTCTCTCAGATTGGAGCAATGACTGTTTGGGTTTCTGTTCTGCTCAACAGAGATGGGATCTGCAGTTAATAAACAGCCTGCTGCACACTGATATTCTCTCATTCTCTGTCTGTCTGTGTGTCTCACTAGACTGTTCTTGTCTTTTCTATCTCTCATTTTTGTCATTGTCTCTGCCTGTGTTTCTACCTCTCTTTTTTTTGTGTGACTCTTATTACTCTCTTTTTCTTATAGAAAAGAATGCACGTCCCTGTCTAGCCTGTGTTACCCGTTTGTGCCTGCGTGCGTGCGTGCGTGCGAGCGTGCGCACATGTGCATCAGTATGTGTGTGTGTGAAAAAGCTGGGGTTTCTTTCTACTGTCAAAAGGTGGTACTCTTCTGGTTTCCTCTGTACAATATGCACTGGTCGACATTGTTAAAGACAAAGCCTCGCATTAAACAGTTGCTAATAGAGACATAATGTCACCCTGCATTCTGCTCAACCCACATTGGTGAGGAAAGGCTGAAAAACAGCCCTGCTGTGACCAGCTCATACTGACTCAGTGCAGGAAGCCTCGGCAGCCCTGCACACAAGCTAGAGATTAGCCTTTATATGTGAGGAGGAATAAGAGGTGTGAACGGTCAGGGAGAGGTGAGGTGTAATGTTTTCTCACTGTGAAAGAGAATGTCTTTCCAGAGGTTGGTATAATTCTCCCACAATGCACTGCTCCCAGGAACACCGAGGCTCCAGTGCTGGTCGGTTTGGGGCTGGCTTGCACTTTCTTTGCGTGTTTTCGTGTCTTTTGTAGCTAATGCTAACTGTTTTCAGTACCAGCCCTTTCCAGAGGGAGCGACTAACCTCTCTTGCTGCAGTGTTCTGCTTGTCAAAGCTGAACCTTCTCTTCTTTCCGCCCCTCTCTCTGTCCCTTTCCGCCCCTCTGTGCATTCTGCCCGGCCCAGGGCGGGTTCGAGCCCCTCATGGTGTTTGAGATAGACACTGACACCAACACTATAAAGAGGAGGCCTGGTACACACAAACAGGTGACTGACAGAGCTCACTGCATGCACACACACGCACGCACACACACACACACAGACGCACACACGCACACACAGACACGCACACACAGACACACACACACACACACAGACGCACACACGCACACACAGACACGCACACACACACACACAGACGCACACACACACACACGCACGCACACCCAGTCTATGGGTCGCAGACTTGAATGAGAAGGATTTCCAACAAAGTAGTAAAGATGACTTTATTTAAGACTTTATTAATTTGTCCAATTACTTTTGCTTCTCTAAAATGGGGGTAATGTGTACCCTGAAATCTGACTGAAAGTCTGTACTTTAACCTCATATTCATTGCTTCTTTTGAAATCCAATGTGCTGGAGTACAGAACCAAAACGGACTGCACTGTATATGCAGAGCATAAACAAACGGACACACACGGACACACACACACACACACACACACACACACACACACACACACAGTCGCATGCACATAGTTATGACTTGTGAATATGATGTGTCTGCTGCATGCTGTCTGCTTATTGCTTCATTAACAGAGCAAAGTGCCTGATGTTTTGCTGCAGGAACTAATACCCCTCTCTACTGCTCTCTCTTTTTCTCTCTTTCTCTTTTTGTCTGTCCCTCCCTCTCCTCCTGGTGTTACATATAAAATTCACCATTGCAATGTCACCCGTCTCTATTCTTGTTTCCTCATTATTTCTGTTATTGCTCCCTCTGCCCATCTCGGCCTGCATCCTTTATTTCATGCTTTGGCCCTCTTTCTCTGCCCCTCTTCTTTTCTCTCCATTCTCTGTGTATCCTCTCGCTTCCCTTATCTCAGTCTCTCTCTGGGATGTCCATCGATGGCTGCCTCTCTCACGCTGCTGATGTGTCCGACGCCCCCTTCTGTCCGCTGCAGGTACTGCACGCAGCATGGAGTGGCTCTGTGGAGAAGCTGTGCTTTCTCTTCTCTCTCTGCATCAGTGTGTGTGTGTGTGTGTGTGAGGAAACGGTGTGATGTTTTGCCTGGATGATGATTTCTAACATGCCGTAATTCTCCTGCTCCCTGCCCCGCCCCCATTCTTTGTTCAGCAGGGTGAGGAACGCCCCCCACTCTCTCCTACAGGTAAGCACCTCACATTTCTCTTCTGTTTGTGCACCTGTCATGCTTCAGTCTGTGGAGAGATTGCCTGTCGCCTACACCTGCAATATCAACCTGTGTATGATGGTGTGGATGTGTGTCAATATGGCAGTATATAAATCTCTATGCTCATTGGTCAGTGTGACATCACAGTGAGACACACAGTTGAGGCTCAGGGCCGTCTCTACACTCTGAATCCCCCACGAATACATGCCTGCAGTTTCCCTCCAGACCTGTAGAGGGAAGCACACACCCGGTGTGTCTTTTTCTCCAGGCTGTGTTAAGCAGTGTCCTCCGACACAACATTGCTGCTCCTCTTCCTATCTGCCTGCTTCCTGTTCCCTCCTGTAGCCCTCCAATCACCTTCCTACCCTGGCCCCATTGCTATGCCTTCCTGTCGAGGCCCCGCCCCCCGACCTGAGAGCTTCCTGTTTCGCCTCAGTCAGAGAGAGGAGAGGAAGAGAGGTAGGCTTTGTGACACACACACATCTTTCCCTCTTTCCTGCATGCTTACAGTATTTAATCATACAGATATGCAGCGTGTTAATACTGCGGATTTCGAGTGTGTGCGTGCGTGCGTGTGTGTTTGCATGCGTCTGTGTGTGCGTGTGTGTGTGTGGCATGTGCCCTTGCACGTGTTTGTTGAAAGGGGGTGTTTGCTCCCCCGATGACTCGGCAGAAATGAGTGTTTGTCACTGTGATGGGTATAAAATGTTCTGAAGGCTAAAATATAAAGCTGAACCTTTGACATGTTTTATGATGGGGCTATCAAGCACTGAAAGGCAGTGGAGTTCTGCAGTCCAAAACCATGTCCTGTAGCTAAGAACCAGAGTTTTAAAAGGTTTGTAAAAAAAAAAAAGGCATATAAATGAAGTAATTTACTCTGATAGCTCTCTTGAGTGCTCCGCTGGTCCTTTTACAGCAGTTTAGAATTAGCTGCTCATCGGTTAGCCCGTAATGGACAGTGTTATCTCGCACTGGTGTGTGACTTACTTTCAAACAGACTTAGGGCCTGATTTATTAAGACATTTAACATGTGCAAAACCTTTTACTAAACACAAAACTAATAACACAAACAATGATTGGTGCAAAACAATCATTGGTCATGTTATTGGTGTTGCGTGTGCTAAAAGGTTTTGCACATGCTATAGGTCTTAGTAAATCAGGCCCTTTCTGTTTGAAACGGTGCAGGGAACCATTTCTGTGTGTGCAACTAGCACACTCTCCCTCACTTCCCTCTTTCTCATTCTCTTCCCTCTCTCATTCCTTCCTCTCGCTCATTATCCCTCTCTCACGCTGTCTCAGGAGAGTTGGGGTCCCACCAGCCCGAGTCAGAGGAGTCGGGCCCCCCTCAGCTTGAGGGACCCGTGGGGGAAGACGCAAAGCTGGTGGAACAGCTACGTAAAGTGAGCAGTTCAACGTGGTTACCCGCTACTACCACACTACTCACACGCTACGACCACACTACACGCATGCTACTGACATTCACGCTCACGCCACAAAAACCTGTCACACTGTACACGTGCACACTACTTTCATTGTATCACACTAAACACATCCTGTCACATGACACTCTCACTGTACTCCTGCTGTTCTTGAAGTTCACACACCCTGCCCTGTTTACACACACGACACAAACTATACAGCTCATCAGGTGTACTCAAAAAGACACTTTTTAAAATACTTTTGAGAAAAGCTTTGAAAAATTAATTATAGCAGGAAGTCACTCTCTAAAGCACACAGAGAAAACAGACCAGCGTGGGAGAGAGCAGCAGGGCTGCTGGGTAATGGAAGGTTATATGATGCCTGTGGTCGCTTCACAGAACATCGAGTGCCGATTGAAGGTAACGTTACCAAGCGACCTGGGGGCAGCGCTGACAGATGGGGTGGTGCTCTGCCACCTGGCCAATCACGTTAGACCACGATCTGTACCCAGCATCCACGTACCCTCGCCTGCTGTGGTGAGTGTGTGTGTGTGTGTGTGCGCGCGTGTGTTTGTGTGTGTGTGTGTTTGTGTGTGTGTGTGTGCGCGTGTGTGTGTGTGCGTGCGTGTGTGTACGTGTGTGTGTGTGCACGTGTGCGTGTGTGTGTGCGTGTGTGTGTACGTGTGCGTGTATTTGTTCATGCTCTGCATTATATTAGGATTTTCTAGTGGGTGCTGAATTCATTGCTCTCCGCTGTCAGTTTGTTTGATATCCTCTCTGTTGACCTGTCCGTCCAGCCCAAACTGACGATGGCCAAGTGCAGGCGGAATGTGGAGAACTTCCTGGAGGCGTGTCGTAAGATTGGGGTCCCGCAGGTGAGACAGACCGAAATTCAGAGTTAAACAGGGTTGTTTTTAATGTCTCCGCCATAACCCCGGTACAAACACTATATTAAATTGGCTTAATAACCTCCGCTTATTGCCTGTTATCTGTTACTAACAAGATCTTTCTCTCTCTCTACCTTTTCCCTTCTCTGACATCATTCTGCTTTTGCTCTCACTCTTGGCTCTCTCTCTCTCCTTCCTCTTATACTGCTCACCTGCTCTGACTCACCCACCACGTACGCCTACGCCCGGCCGCTTTTGGGACAGGATCACTTGTGTTCTGTGGGGGAGGTGCTGGGAGGTGAATGGGAGTGTGTGTACAGGATTGTGGAGGCCCTGCTGTCTGTTGCGCCTCCTCTCCTGTCCTCCGCCCCAGCTCAGCTGGCCGGCTTCGCTCTGTTTTATCTGTCCATCATGTCGCTTATCTGCGCTCTCTACTGCCACCTGGTGCCCAGCTTCTGAACTGCTGCCCTCCGCCATTGGGATCACGTTGGCGCCTGCAATTTCCACTTATCCTCCGTATGTTGTCAAGCACTTGTACCGGTCCATCCACCGAATAGCACACAAACACACAGATACACACACTCCTCTGGCACAGATGGTGCGTCACAGCGCCCCCACACTCCCTCACACTCAGGCGGACAGGCGGAATATTCCAGAAAAGCACAACCATGAATGGGACTCTTACTTTGCCTTAAAACTGACAGCGAAGGCTGCCATATGTAAATCCGCTTTTATTTTTTGCCAAAGCAGTTTTTTGGTTTTGCTGTCATTGTTCCTGGGTTTTCTTGGAACTGGGAGGCAGAGAGAAGTTTGGCTCATTTTGTTCTTGGACCTTCAACCCCTAAAAGCAGTCTGGACCTGGCTGGGAGTTTTGTGTGTCCTGTGCTGCTTTATCCAGCACCACAGCCCCCCCCCCCCCCCCCACTGCCAAATCCCCTCTGTGCCTTACTTTGTGTGGGTCTGTCCTGTAAGAAGCCCAAATACCACCCGAACCCGCCTCAGACCAAGAGATACTGCTATTAGACTGAGGACAACCTTAAACACTTAGCACACCTGAACATCGACAAGTTACCTGAGCACACCTGAACAGAGCGAGTTACCTGAGCACACCTGAACAGAGCGAGTTAACCTGAGCACACCTGAACAGAGAGTTAACCTGAGCACACCTGAACAGAGCGAGTTAACCTGAGCACACCTGAACAGAGCGAGTTAACCTGAGCACACCTGAACAGAGCGAGTTACCTGAGCGCACAGTATCAGAGCACACCTGAATCTGAAAGTATTTCTTACTGCTTCTGTCTCTGCTGGTTTTGAGTGGCATTTTTTAAGCGTGTCGTTTTTTACGCTGTGAACGTCGATATATTTAAAAAAATGTTTTTTTATTATCCTTACTCTTATTCTTCAGGGGAGGCCCAAAACGCAAGCCAGTGTATGGTTCAGCGTCCAACTCCACCCCCCCTCCCAACACACTGGCTTGAAACAGATTAAGCTGATGGCAGTTAACCAAAAATAACCCAGAACTAAACCTACACAGTGTTTGTACTGATTGCCTCTATCTCCAGTGTGATGGTTACATACAGACTTCACCCACAACTCTCTGCTCTTAATAAAGATGAAGGAAACACCTGCTGTCTGTTTCTGTGTCTGTCCCCACAGATGCCTTCTCTTCTCACAATCTTCTACATGTCCAGACATTACCCGTATAACTCTGTGACTGAGAGTCACGGCCGCGTGCTGATATCACAACCTTTCAGTGATCAGAAGAGCCTCCTCTGCTCTTACCCCCTTTGACTGATGACCAAAACATGACATCCTGCTCTTGGTTGATTCCTGCTCAGCGCCGCCTCTGACAGTGGTCCCCTATAACGCTCCCTTTGTACTCACCCACACCTGCCCCTCAATGTCCGTCTTTCTCCAGAAGCACTCATTTACTTCCTTCCATGTTTTGTTTGTTCCTGGTCATTTATTATTTTGGTCAGTTGTGTTGTTTGTCCCATTGATCAACTTTGGTTTTGTTCTTATTTTGTTTAATTTTCTCCCTCCCCCCCCCCCCCATACCCCCATACCCCCATACCCCCTCACCCCCCCCATACCCCTTCACCCCCACACCCAACCCGATACCTCCGTGGGCCCCCCCAGACCCAGCTGTGCCTGCCTCTCCACATCCTGGAGAATAGAGGGCTCCCCCATGTGGCCGGGACAGTGAGCGCGTTGCTGGACCTGGCTCTCCCTAAACACGCCCCATCCACTTCCAACACCGCCGCCGCTTCGGCGGTCATGTAGGACAGACAGACGGACAGGTGGACGGATGAAAAGACGCACAGGACGCCTGTGGTTCAACTCCGTTGGCCCCTCGCGGCCCTTCCTTGAGTCCACGTCTGAAAGAGACCGAAACCGACAACCACAGACACTGCCAACGGAACACTCTTAGCCCCTCCCCCTGCATTCCACTCCCGTGTGAGTGCTCTGTGAGAAACCGACAGAGACTGGAGGACTGGGACCGCCACACACTCTTCCCCTCAACCTCCAGAGCACAGGAGAGATGGAGGGAGGGGGGTGGAGAAGAGAGGGATGGAGGAGTGAATGACTCACGGTAAGTAGATGCACAGAATGCGTGTCAAAAGTAGCCATTAAGAAGAGAAACTGAGACGGACTGACTTACGGACACATTAACACACGCCCGCTGCAGACTTGGGTCGATATTGAGAGACAGACAGGAGCGAGGGATACTTTGTATTCTCCCCACCTCGTCTTTTCATACGCCAAGTCTCTGCAATGGCACGTTTTTGTCCGCTGCATATTTCTGTACCATACAATTATTATGTCATAATTATACATTTTTAATGTCAAAGGTTTGGAGTCGTGCGTGTGCAGGTGGGAGTTGGGCTGGCCAGTTGCCTTGGTAACAAGGACCATCTGTAATTTGATCCTGAGCGACAGGCGTGTCACTTCACCCCTAGGGGGGTCACATGACTCCAGTCATCAGGGGAGGTTGATGCAGCTGGCCTGCGAGGTTTAGTTGCATTGAGAAGAAATGGTTGTGAAATAAATGAAACCATTGGGCTTGTGAAGAGGGGTGTGTCAGTACTCCACCCTGTTCAAGGGTCTAGGGGTCCTTTTTTGTAGATATTTCTTTGCATGCAGAACTGAATTTCAGGCATTTCTCTCCAACCTTCACTCTCACATCATGTATATAAATAAAAATAGGTTTTTATGTTTTTAAAATGCAAAAATAACTGTTTAAACAGTCTGAATTCAGCGTATGATGGAGGGGAGAATAACACACTTAAGCGATGGTATTGCGTTGGTAGAGATACGGTAAGATGCTATTTTGAAAGCTTTGTAGAAACCTGCGTCCACTTTGCTCAGCATAGTAATCAATGAATGACAGCAATGCAATCATTTTGAGGGATGAAGAGAACTGACTTGTGGGGTTTAAAAAGGGTGTTCAGAAGCAGAACAGGTGTTAATATGTCATCTAACACGCTCGTAGCACTGGCCCAAACATTACACTCGCTGTACTGTGGCCCAAAGCTTACGCACACAGCACTGTGGCCCAAAGCTTACGCTCACAGCACTGTGGCCCAAACCTTACGCTCACAGCACTGTGGCCCAAAGCTTACGCACACAGCACTGTGGCCCAAAGCTTACGCTCACAGCACTGTGGCCCAAACCTTACGCTCACAGCACTGTGGCCCAAAGCTTACGCTCACAGCACTGTGGCCCAAAGCTTACGCTCACAGCACTGTGGCCCAAAGCTTACGCTCACAGCACTGTGGCCCAAACCTTACGCTCACAGCACTGTGGCCCAAAGCTTACGCTCACAGCACTGTGGCCCAAAGCTTACGCTCACAGCACTGTGGCCCAAACCTTACGCTCACAGCACTGTGGCCCAAAGCTTACGCTCACAGCACTGTGGCCCAAAGCTTACGCTCACAGCACTGTGGCCCAAAGCTTACGCTCACAGCACTGTGGCCCAAACCTTACGCTCACAGCACTGTGGCCCAAAGCTTACGCTCACAGCACTGTGGCCCAAAGCTTACGCTCACAGCACTGTGGCCCAAAACACAAGGTATGTTTTTACCATTTTAACTTGCTTTTTTATTGACTTTTGAAAAGGGAAGTTAAAGGTGATTTCATTATGACCTTATGATTACATTTTTACAAGTGTTATTTTAAGTCTGTATAGATTTCTCACTTTTTAAAAAAAAAATGTATTTTATTTTTAACACGAGTAGGGTGGTCCTTGCAGCGATCATGTGACACTACAGTAGGGTTGTTTCCTGCATGGCTCTGTACAGTAAATAAATACATTCCATACTCTGAAGGACTTCAGCCCCCCCTCCCCCAACAGCCAAACATTCTTAATTTTATTTTTTACTTTTTAATCTGTATGGTGTTTTCTAACAAAATACACCCTCGCCCCCCCCCCCACCCCACAAGTACAGTGTCTTGGGTTTAAAATGACAAGAGAAAAAAAAAATGAAAGAATGTTCTGGAATGAACATTTGATGTTATTTTTAAATGTATCAATAAAGGTTTCCCACCTCTTGTTTTTGTGTGTTTTTTACCCGTCCCTATTCTACGATGATACCTTTTATGAATCATAGGAATGTTTAATGCAGCTAGTCTTTTCAACAAAAACATTAACAAAATGTGAAATCAATGTGTTTGTGATGTGCAAGGATCTTACTCTTGTCTAAATAGTTAAATTATGTCCATCTGCCTGAGGTCTGCTTATAACCTTATGATCCGATGATCTTTACCAGCTTGACACTTTGATGTGAGGCAAGTCTGCCCAACAACTAGGGCTGTACTTTGCTAATAAACCAATGGCCATTTACTAGTACTGATGAATCACCACCTCACACAGGTGACACTCCATTTGGATGTGGTGATTCAAAGCGGAAAAAATGGTTGCAGCAGTAAACTCACCCAGTGTAAAGGCCCCCACCCACTACGATAACTATAAATATATAATTTAAAAAATCGTTCTAACTCAAGTAGATGGCGGAGTCCACGCCACAACCATAACGACAGTGATCAACTATATAGTTGGGATCGCTATCAGAGCGATTTGATGAACGGTAGAAACACTGACAGCCAATCAAAATCCATAAGAATTTACAGGGCGGCACATTCAAATGCTTGGCGCCACTGTTTACAGAACGATATCGTTCATCGGTGTGGATGCTCACATCGTTATCGTTATAGTTACTGTTCTTGGTGTGGACGGGCCTTAAGACTCCAAAAATTGGTGGAAAGGGGGCAGGAGGCAAAAATTAAACCAGGTCCTTGATTCTGCAGAAGAGGAGTCTGTCCACTCAAAAAAGAGTGATGTCCGAGTCCCCCAGTGGGGCAGTCCCTCTGGGCGTTTATAGCATACATAATTATATCTCTTTTAATATCAAGCCTGAGCAAATCATCACTTGCCACGCCCTACTGATTCCCAAATGAGGTCAATAAGGTTAGTGTTATTACTTCTGGGAGAAAGCTTGGTCAGAACTCCCCACGCCCAGGCTCCCTCCACCTAGTGTACAGTATTAGTAAATTGTGGATATTATTGATTTATTATATTGGTAAAACAATACACACCTCAACCTTGTGAAATTGGTCAGACTGCAGGATTTCCCTTTTCACATACTCCTGAGATGAAGCACTGAGATTGCCACTACCATTCATTCACAGGCCATACACATGACAGGATAAAGTGCTCCTGAGAGACTGATGAAAAACAGGATTCTCTCACTACTTCTTCTTCTTCTTCCCCTTTTTGCTCTCCTTAGCTTTGGGTTTCTTGGCCTTCTTGTAGGGCCCCAGGCCCTGCCGCACCATGGCCCCACGCCACCAGGACTGGACCTACGAGAGGAAACCAGGCAACAGCAATAACTTATACAGAGGCCCATAGAGAGCTATAACAGGGTTGGAGAGATGGGTGAGGGAGAAACAACAACGGCAGGACAATAACTTGTGGAGGTTTATAAAAATGTTAAAAATGCTTTGAGGGGTCAGGAGTAGCCATGGTTAAGGTAACTACCCTATGGGGGGTTAGACATGGGAAGAAGATGTAAGGGCCTCAGTTAAGTGCACAAACAGGCTTAGGTCCAGTATATGGGGAACTACAAACCTTGATGGCAGCAGTCCATTCAATCTCCTCCTTCTCTCGCTCTTTACGAAGATTCTCCTTCTCCAGCCTGTCTGCGATCACCACCTGCTCACTCTCCCTGTACTGAATCACACAGTGCCATCACTGCACAGATCCACGCATCCAACCACATCATTCATCAAGATTCACTCTCCCTGTACTGAATCACACAGTGCCATCACTGCACAGATCCACGCATCCAACCACATCATTCATCAAGACTCACTCTCTACTGAATCACACAGCGCCATCACTGCACAGATCCACGCATCCACCCACATCATTCATCAAGACTCACTCTCCCTGTACTGAATCACACAGTGCCATCACTGCACAGATCCGTGCATCCACCCACATCATTCATCAAGAATCATCAATCATCAACCTGTACTGAATCACACAGCGCCATCACTGCACAGATCCGTGCATCCACCCACATCATTCATCAAGAATCATCAATCATCAGCCTGTACTGAATCACACAGTGCCATCACTGCACAGATCCACGCATCCACCCACATCATTCATCAAGAATCATCAATCATCAACCTGTACTGAATCACACAGTGCCATCACTGCACAGATCCATGCATCCACCCACATCATTCATCAAGAATCATCAATCATCAATTCCTGCAGCAGACTCACATCGCTGCACAGATCCACACATCCATGCATATCATTTATCAATGATCACTTCCTGCAGCAGACTCAATGCTGTTCTGAGCTCTGCATCAGGTGTGCAAGGTGTAGGTGAGTGCACGCTTTTAAGTGTACTCCTTTTCATGGCCTGCTCCTGCAGTATGTGTGTGTGTGTGTGTGTACATACGTATGTGTGTGTGTGTGTATGCATGTACACTTGCATCTGTGTGTGTGTGTGTGTGTGTGGGCGCGCACATGTATATATACATCATGTTATTCTCACCTGTTTGGCCAGCTCCTGCAGGCGGGCCAGGTTGCTGGCTCTGTTGTTCTTCAGGGTGGTGAGCTCTTGCTGTTTGTCCTCTATGTCCTTCTCATAGCGTTCCATCCACATCTCCAGCTTCTCCCCCAGGGCCTGAGAAGTGCAGCCATCCATTCATGTACTAATACACCTGAACCTCAGTTCCCTTTAATCACCACTTCTTTAGAAACAGGAACACCCATTTAGGATATTGTATTTTAACATTTAAGTTAAATGTTAAAATACAAACATGTTAATACAATTACGCATCCATCATGAACATACAGAAAGTGCATCTATTCCGCCAAAAAACACCACAATTTAATTTCTTATTCCACCCTTTTCTACAGCAAAAATGTTAACAGCCCAGAAAAGCTGCTGTAACTGTAAAGTGGCACAGAGAGATGCTGCTCGTCTGTGAAAATCAGAAATGCTCATTCACACAAGATTATTTGCTTCCAGAAAAAAAAACACTCAGCCAGGAGGCACTCAGGGAAACATTTCCACATCTAACCAATCACAATCTATTACTGATACACCTGACCAAACCTACTGACAGTCTCAACCCCAGCCGCAAACATCACTTCCACTTTCACCTGGTTGTACTCACTAACTGGTCCTCTTTGAGGAATCTCTCCATCTCAATGCGAGAACGTCTCTCCTCCTCCAGCTTCTTGTGCAGTCGCTATGAGCCAGAGAACACAGAGCATTTGTGGAGCACTGATCAAAAATTTAAAAATGAACTGTTGCTGAGAGAAGTAGACATGAAGGGAGTGGGTTGAGTACAACCAGGGCCAACCAGGGCCAACCAGGGCCAACCAGGGCCAACCAGGGCCAACCAGGGCCAACCAGGCGTTTGTGTGCTATGCATGCACTCAGACTTATTTCAGTTCAGATTCAGGGTCAGCTTATACAACACAAATTCCAACCCCAATCATTGACCAAAAGAGAAAAGATGCATCCAGGATCAGTCCTTAGAGAGAATCCAACTACGCTCTACAGATCTTGTGGCTTTGAAAGCAACCAGATAAAGACATGGACCTTCAAGTGTCATTTCCCTTAAGACGATGAATGGATAACAATAATATCGAAATAAAATTATTTATTCTGCTTATTGAGGTGCTCTGGGGTAGAGGAACTTGCTACTAGGGAAAGACAGAGCAGCAACAGGGCTGATTCGATCTAACACACTGAAACAAACACAGATTTACTGGTACACACACAAACAGACAAACATACACATGCATGCTTGCACGTGTGGATGTACACACACTCACACACATACCTTTATCTCTGTCTCCGGTTCTTTATCCTTGACGGAGTTAAGCTTTTGTTCTTGGTATAACTGCAGCTCAGAACTCTTGGTCACATATGTTATCTCCAGGTCAGTCCGGGCCTTCGTCTCCTGCAGCTGGTCTTTCAGGTGGGCTATCATCTCATCACGTCGCTGGGGAGGGGGGGTAGCAATTTAAGAACACTTGACTGGCTCTGTGTTTTCTAAAGTGAGAAACAATATCTAAGGACAATACAGTTAGCTAGCAAACTGTGAAGCCAACATGGACGTACCACATTAGCACACACAATTACAATTACAGGTGAAGTAAGAAGGACCTGGGAGGATGCATGCTTTGAAAAACTCTTGAAGCCGGTTCCCTCGCTGACCAGTTTGTAGTAAATGTGATGGTCACTGTAAAAGAATGTGTCTCCCTTTTTTTCCTATTGACTCTCCCTCCAAAAACCAGTAAGAGTGATGTTTTTGAAGTTTTGTATGAGAAAAACCGCACCGCCCAGATAGCCCAAAGAAACTACCTGAGCAGCCTACAGTGTGTCTGTAGTCATGGTATTTTTCACAGTAGTGTGTGCTCTAATACAGCACATCTAGTTGCCCCTGGTTACCTGCAGGTCCAGCACTTTCTCCTTGCGGATGTCCAGCAGTTGTCTCTGCAGAGTCTTTGTCTTGCGACGACCCTCCTCCTCCCTGCGGTGCAGATGGGGGGGGGGGGGGGGTAATGATGGTCAAAGTTGGCCAGCCTCCAAGCATTTGCATGTAATGCATTACACCACTGCTCGTGGGGTGAAGTAGTACTTGCACACTCGTCGGCCCCTGTGATAAAAAGGTTAGCGCCTCTTCTGATAGTCACTTCAGGGGTCAAACCTGATGATGAAGTCACGGATGTGGGCCTTCCTCTTCTTTTCTTCTTCTATGGTGGATAGCAGGCTATGGAATGTTCCGGTCTCCCGCAGCTCCCTCAGTAGATTTGTGATCACTTGAGCCACAAAATGCCTGAATGTCAACAGGGGACATAGTGTACAGTAGTATGTCCCCGCTCTGCATGTGTACATTTGTTGAATAAATTAAGCCTCTCTCTAGAGTTTCTAAATGTTCTGCTCCTGAAGAGCATGGTTTACATCACATATGGTATGGAATTGTTTGGGATGCTTTGTATGTGTGTATATACTGTATGTGTGCAACCTACCTATCATACTCCACCTCAGCCAGGGGGTCAGGTTTATTCTCTGCGTTTAGATTAGACTCCTTCTGTGACCTCAGTTCCTGTTTGCCCAGCCCTGCCTCCTCTGCTCGATATTGGTGCGCTACCCCATTTCGCTGCTCCAGCATCTTCCCAATGTCCAACAGCACCAAACAGAAAGAAGGAGAGACCAACAGAAACAATACAGACAAATAGAGACATACACTGTATGACATAATCAAACAAGCGAAAATAAATGAAGAAATGTGTGTAGCATTGTTAGTTTCTCTGTTATTGTTTCCACAGACAGGTAATCTACTGGCCCACATTGTCTTGAAAACACAAAGAAACACACACTACCTACACTGACAGACAAAGACCCATAGACAGTCAAGGAGAAAGACCTGGCAACACAAACCCAATGACAAACTAACAGGCCCCGGAGCAGAAATGAGAGAGGGATGTGGCAGTACTAGTACTGTGTACCTCCAGGTGGCCTGTGCCAGCCTTGGGCATGATGTGTCCCAGCACTGCCAGCTGGTCCTCACAGTCCTGCAGCGCTGTGATAAGTCTGATCCGCTCGACCACTGACCACTGCGCTGCCATCCTGCTAAACACAGCACCATTTCGACTGCTGAAAACTATTTCCTTCACACAGCTTTACTCAATGCAATAAACATAGCTGGACACACTTCTTTAAAAAGTGCACTACAGCATAATACCACCGCTATGTGTTTGAACACAGCATTATGCCACTGTACGGGCATCCCACAACACATTATCACTGATAGGTGGCATCGCAGGAGAAGAATCCGTTTCATATCATTATATGTATGCACTTTAAATAATGTCCCAGGACCTCGACGACTCTCGTGCTAGTGTGATGGAACACTAAGTAGCATTTATCTCAGCGCGAGCAGGCGCATATAGGTACCGCGCGAATTAGTATTACATTAGCAACTTGTGGCTCAAAAAAAGCAAAGTGAAATGTATCAACCAGGAACAATTGTTACAACTTACCTTTTTGTCAGAGCACAACCACAGTTTATTTACTGTCGCTTTGCATTGGTGACCATAGCAACAGATCAGAGCACAACATAGTAAGATGGGTTTTTCTGCAAAAATGTAGCTATAGGTAAATTAATTCAAGTTAAGATAAAAGTGCATTGTTTATTGAAACGTTAATAGGTTTGCGTAATAATACCTAAACTGTTGCGATATCAACGTTATTGCTATTTCATTATTTTAAATTAATATGATTAAAACAAAAGAAAATATATTTTAATGACGTTTTAATTGGACTGAATGAAAAGTGGAATGTACATTTAGCTGTAAACTGTACAAAAATAAAAAAATTCAGTCAGGCACTACTTTTGGCACCGACAAAGTTTATTTCCCAGCATGCCTCGAAGACTTCCTTTTCCTCCATCTTTGTTAGCTAAACAGGTGAGGGGTACAGACGGCAACCACATTTTATACTATTTTACTGTTATAAAAACGCATTCAGAGTACAATTTCCCTCTGTTCATATAGCTATTATTCCCTAGTTTATGTATACCCCCTTATATGTGCATTTTTTCCCGCGATGGTTAAGATAATTGGCGGATTTAGGTTGCGAGCTTTTAGCGGAGCAGCAAGTAGCGTTAGCTGTACTGCTCTTTCTATTTTCAGTTTTAAATCTAGAATTTCATGAAGGCACACCACTGTTTTCGTGAATTGCAATTTCTCAAATTAGCTTTTTAAAGGTTATTTCAAATTATTAACTGCTTATTTATTTGGCCATTTATATGTGATATAGCCAGCTAAGTTAGCTTGCTAATAGTGTAACTTATAGCTCAGTCATTTATTGATGAAGTCCATCTGCGTTTTTTAACGGTAACATTAAGTCGAGATGAAAGTTATAATTGACGAGAATCCCCGAAGTTTAGACATTTGGTATATTTTCATTGATAATTGTGATCTTAAGAAGTCGGCATTCATTTTCTAGGCCCCAACATTATTTCAGTGTGACACCAGTAACGTTATCCAGTAAATAAATATTATTGTAACGTAACTTGTCTTTTATGTACCTCAGGTTTTCCCCGAACCTGATCACTAGACGATCACAATGCCAGGAAGGTGAGTACAAAGCTGGAGCTAATATCTTTGCCGTAAATGCTTAATTTGGTTGTTCTTGGTGCATATGACGTTAATGCTAACTTGCTTAGCTTATCCGGAAATATGTGTTGCGAGAACAGTGAACATGCATAAGTGCAAGTTAACTTAAAAGACTTCACGAGTTGAATGTCTTGCAATGTAGCGTACTGCTGTGTTTGTGGTCTGAGCTTAGCAATGTGGGTGTTGTAGCTTATGCTCATTTAGCTTACTTCATGCATTACAGAGCTTGTGTACGAGAATGACTTATTAGTGACTGTTTTGAATCCCAATCCTACTGGAACGTGCCTTGTAGAATTGGTATTTGGTTTACTGCATGTTTAGATGAGGGCCATGCTGCAAAACAGAAGTGATTTAGGCTGTCAAATCACAGATTACTTTTTCATAAGTTGTAACATGCTACATTTTTAACCATATAATGTCAATCCTGGTGGATTTTCTGTCCTGTGGCCAAGTACACCAATCTTTGGTGTTGCACAGGGAATGTGATTATCCACATCTAGAAGCAAAGTCTTGGGCCTGTATTCATCGTGTCTCCGAGGAGGCTGATCTAGGATCAAATTTGCCTCTTGGTCTAGATCATGTTAGGATGTAGACTCTTGGGCCTGGGTCATCACTTCTGGTTTTAGGACATTTTATGAATACGAGGCCTGGTCTGATGTAGTTTGCATGTGTCTCTTTCTCTCCTAGACTGTGGAGCAAGGCTATCTTCACTGGGTACAAGCGTGGGCTGAGGAACCAGCGTGAGCACACGGCCCTTCTGAAGGTGGAGGGAGTGTACACGCGCGATGAGACTGAGTTCTACCTGGGCAAGCGCTGCGCCTACGTCTACAAGGCCAAGAAGTGCGTAATCGGCGTGGTCCGTTTTACTTCCTGGGCGAGACACAAAAAGCATTTTACTACATTTTGCCTTGAACACTGTTCAGCCTAGGCATTTGGGAACATTCTGGAACAATATTGTAAGATGCGCTTGATGTGGTGTAACCATTTGTTCAACGGGAAAGCAGTGAGCGATGCATTTAAAGTTGGTCATGTCGTGCACAGTCATGCTATCTGCAGCCACAGGGCTCTGGTACTGGATGTTCTCTGCTGTGTTAATGTGCTGATTTAAACTACTCCTTTTTATATGTAAGTTTGGAGCTATTTTTGTGAGTGCAGCTCTTGCTTCTGTATTTGTCCCTGGCGCTTGGATACAGTTCATATACAGTATGTGACTGCAGAAGTGTTCACATACAGTATGCGACTGCAGAAGTGTTCACATACAGTATGCGACTGCAGAAGTGTTCACATACAGTATGCGACTGCAGAAGTGTTCACATACAGTATGCGACTGCAGAAGTGTTCACATACAGTATGCGACTGCAGAAGTGTTCACATACAGTATGCGACTGCAGAAGTGTTCACATACAGTATGCGACTGCAGAAGTGTTCACATACAGTATGCGACTGCAGAAGTGTTCACATACAGTATGCGACTGCAGAAGTGTTCACATACAGTATGCGACTGCAGAAGTGTTCACACAGTGTCATTAATAATGAAGTAAAAAATATTTAAATGATTAGTTAATATGTACAGAAAATGGACTGCAGTATACCTAGTGATCCTCAATGCTCCGTTTTAAACAAATTTGTGAAATATACCATCTTTTTTGGTCAGCTCAAGCATTGACTCATGCAGCGTTTATTTGTGTGTATTCTTGAGATTATCAGACTGACACAGGGTTACAGTCCTGAAGCAGTGGAGTTGATGGTCCCTGTTTTACTCTAGGAACACAGTGACTCCTGGGGGCAAGCCCAACAAGACAAGAGTCATTTGGGGCAAAGTCACGCGCGCCCACGGCAACAGCGGGATGGTGCGAGCCAAGTTCAGCAGCAACTTGCCCGCCAAGGCGATCGGGCACAGAATTCGAGTGGTGAGTGCCTTCCTCTCTTTCTCCAGCCACTGCTTCTCTCCTTTCTCTGTCCCATGTGCCAGCCTGTGGGTCAGTCAACAAGCTCTCCAGTGTGCACCCTTGGTTTTTAACCTGCGTTTGATGGGAAATTAGTTTTGGCTTAAAGGTTGTCGTTGGAGTGTATGTGTGTAATTTGCAAGCCTTGAGTACATGTATTGGTGTAGTCTTGAGTTCCGGTGCTGGATTTTGACTGAGCATGCTCAGATCCCTGGTGCTGGCCTTTCTCGTCCCAGTGCAAAGCATAGATTTTCCTCAGCATGTAGCATGTTGCTATGCTATTTGTGTTGCCGTCCCCACAAGCGCCATCAAGGTTTATAATGGGCATTTGACACCCCTCTGTGTGTAAGTGCTGAGTGGAACAGTCCTGAGGAATAGTGTACGTCAATGAGCAGTGTCCCAACTCCTCTCATCCTGGGATAAGACATAACTCCCAGGGTGCGTCCCAATACTCTAAAAATACTTTCTCCTTTCCTTCACTACCACCTCCTCATCTGTCCTGGAAACCGATCGTTGTGCCCTAATCTAATGTTGCTGATTGCACATTAATTACATATTAGTGTTTGCATATTAATGTCTCGACACAAACCGCAATATCAGGTACATTGTATACTGTACATGCAACTATTTGTACTTGAAATGTACAGGCAGTTTTGCATACTTCTGGGTAGGAGACGAGACGAGTGGAGGAAAGGAGGTGAGGAGTGAAGAATATTGGGACGCAGCCCCTCTTTTACGTCCGGCTGCTTATTTCAGCCCTCTTAATTGAGCTTCCATTCTCTTCTCTCTCTTTCCATTACATGACATTACTTTTCAGCGTTTAACAGATACCATCTAGCTTTCCCATCCTTGTCGTGCTTTGGTCCAGTTTGACCCCCCCTCTATCTTTTCTACCCTGTTTTCTCATCAGCTGACAGGCAAATAACAACGTAGAATTTTGTTGTAGAATGATGCGCGACAGCAGTATTTGAGCCCTCTTAAATTTATTAACTTTGCGATATGAACCATGGGGAACTAGCATACTGTAATGTTTTACTCATCAGAGCAACACTGATTGGTGAAAATTAAACTGGAGATCAGTTCTCCATTGCATACTCTGGCATCATTGAAAAGTCTTGCTAATCTCACCATTAAAATCAAATATTCCACTGTACCAAAAGGTTTGAAAAGAACTAGGGAAAATGCTTGTTAATTTTCTGTAAAGACAAGCAGGTTGTTATGATATGAACTTTACCAATTAGATGTATTGATAGCTGTTGGAATGTAATGAGCAAATTTAGTAATTTCGTCAAAATGATATCGAAAAAATCTTGCCTACTGCATCTTTTAAGTTGTACTGAAAAAGTCACTGAAGAAGGTTTAGCCATTGGAGTGAGATGCGTACGACTAGTTTAAAAGGTGCAGTTATAATGGGGAGTTCATAGAGTGGTTCATGCAATGGTAGTGGGTCTGGGTTACTGTGCTCTCTGGATGCTCACAACCTCTCCCTCTTGTCTTTCAGATGCTGTACCCGTCACGTGTGTGATGTGCTGTGATGTACATACAATAAAAGACTGTTCCAAGTCCTGTGTGCAGTGTGGTCTTTGTGTGGTTTAGATACAGAACCATAGATATGACATGTAATGCAATAGTCATTTGGAATTATGAAATGGAACAATTTGGCAGCCATTTTACCTGGGTACAGCTATAATAGGAATCTATGGAAAAGTGTCATGTACTTTCTAACTCATTGTGATGTCATAATCTGGTCTCAGGAGCCAGATAGCTGATGATTGGCTCATAGATATAAAACCATGGTTACTGGCCACCATTTTACCTGGGTATAGTCTCAAAAATTGTGCCACTAACTATGACATGTCACATCTATGGTTCTATATCTATGGGGGTGGGGCCATAGCTCCTGGGCTACATTTGAAGAGGATTGGGGGTGAAGGGGCCTTTTCCTGGTCTCGCTTCTCTGGGTGCTGCTGGGTTTGTGTGCTACGCGAACAAAAGGACTTTTTTTTTTCACTGTCCGTGGTGACCGTCAGATTGTCCGCGCTCACCCATGAGATTATGCGCTTTGTACATTGGGTCGCACTGTAGTTGCGCTGCATTTATGATAATGTTCCAGTTTTAAGAGATGAAAGCATTTTAAATTGAGAGGAAACAATGGAACGAGAGAGAAAGAGGCTCGAGTGTGCAGATGCTCAGACACCAATAGGTTGTTTCCAGTTCCCATAGCCCCCATATTCAAAATGCATTTTGTACCCCGTGGTCTACTTTTTCAGTTGAAGCCATTAGTGGACAGGTTGTATTTTTAAAAATATATATATACAATTTCTGTTTTGTGTGAACTATTTAATTTTAGTCCTCTGACTCGAGCCATAATTTCAACTTTCTGACTTCATCCGTTCATGTGACTAAACTCGAACACGTTCTGTGAACATTGGGAGCATCATTTCGTTGTCAACAAGAACACATGATTCACTGGGAAATAATTTCTCTTGCTTAACTTGAAAATTTGGATTATTATTTTTTAAACTCGCCTCGTCAGTGGACGGCTGTATGAGATTGTTTTTTACCCTGAAAGCATGCTGAAAGATGCGAGTGGTATACAATGTCATAGTTTTTGGCTCATTGTCTCAGTCCCCTGTTCAAGTGACATCCACATCGTCTACGCCTTAAGATTAAATTCACGTGTGACTGATGTCTGGAGTTATGGTGGCAAACTATCGGCTGGAGTCAACATGCCATAATATAGTTGTGGCCTGATGGGGACTTAAAGGGTACCTTGAAGGATGCGATGATGCCTCTGCAGATTGTGCACTTGTAAACTAAAGGTGGAGGTACAATGCTTTAGTCTTTTGGGAATATGTCAAACAGCCCACCCTGAATTTTGGCAAAATAATCTTCAGTTGTAGCTCATAATTTGGCATGTAAACAACTTAATTGGCTACTTGAATTATCGCGTCTTAAGAAAAAATGCACAGCTCCCCAGTCCGATCTGTTAATTTCCATGAATGGCAGTTTTCAGAAATGCAGGTATTCGCTCTGGATTCAGCGGAGTTAGTCTGAATGCTGGTGTGAGAACTGTCTGTCTTTACATACCCCAGCATCGTCTCATCTGAGGTGCGAGATGGAAATATATATATTCAAAATCATGCAAATGATTTTCGAAAGCCTGTGTTTGTTTGGCTTCCCAAAATCAATCTGACAATCGGTAGTGGGTCTGATGCTCCAGCTTCTGTAGGCCTAGTCAGGATTGTAAATTATCTAATGACAAGATGTCTATACCCTATGTGTGTTCCATTAACATGACATAGTAATGTATTGAGATGCTATACAATATCTGCATGTTGTTCCTGATGTAAGATTTAACCAAAGGCAATTTTATAATGGTCAAACTGATCCCATCACCTCCCGTCTCCACATCGTTTGCCCTGACTAAGGCTTCTCACAGACCCCACTGTGCCCAAAAAAAGAACCTTAGCCTTTTGTTCCTTCAACCCTGTTAATTTCAATGCAGACATCTCAAGGTGATTGGTCATAAATCTTTAGTTTTAGTTTACATTAAGTTGAGTTGTTGATGATGGGATGTTCTGAAATAATCACCTAGGGATCATTGGTATTTGGACAGGCCAGGATTGTATAACAATGTGTTTGATAGAGGGGAAAAGGGCAGGCTAGTTGCACCAGCACCAAGACACCACCTTCACAGGTAAGCACATTAATTTATTTGTCTGCTGCAGGACTCGGGTCACGGCATACATTGATAGTCTATACCGCTCGTATGTGTGCAATAAATTGTTATTCCATTTACTGTGTTGGTAGCAGTTTTTTTCTGGTGTAACACTTGGGAAGGAGGAAATGATACCGAGTTAGTGTTTTGTGTTCTGTTTCACACTGGGAGATTCGCCGATGGTGTCTTACTGACGCGCATACAGTGGAAAAGTACAATTTCTGGATGATTAGTCTCATGAGTCCAGCATTATGTAAGGGGGTTAGCGACCAAGTAGGCCTACTTTAGTCTACACGCGTCCCTTAAACATAGACCAAAATGTAATTCGAATGATGTATCTATGCACACGAAGCTACGGTCATTTTGGTAACTTTCATCTATTTTTTTTCAGATGAATTGCATGGGTCTAGGCCTACTTTTAAAATCGGCGCCAGTTCGCCTTTCTTACTGTGAGGGCTGTGTCGGGAAAATATGAGAGAAATCCCTTTCCATCCTTGTATGTAACCAATTCATGCCTTCGTACAGGCTAGTCTTATAGGCTACGGTTTCATTGTAACATCTCCATCCTTGACAACAGTTCATGGCTGTTGTACATCAACGTATAGCCTAATCTATCCGTAGCGACTATTTTTCACAGTAGTTTATCGGTATGTTCACGACGTAAAGCAATAGCCTATTTTTCCTTTGCTGTGCTTTAATTTTAATTTACTTGATCTTCGTTTTCCGCGTCCACGTGTCTTTCAAGATCGCGCAACGAGGGCGCGCATAGTTCTTGCTCGTGCCAGTCGTTCTCGCCAAACCTGGCGCTTGTGGGAACTGTAGTCTTTGCTGCAATTTCTTTACTGGAAAAAACGGTCTGTAAACTACATTTCCCTGTTTCCATGCGTTTCATCTGACTCAGAGAGCTGCTTTATAAAGAAGTTGTTTTCCTGCAGTCCCTGATCGGGATATGCTGTCTGACAAGACGGAGACGCAGGTATCTGTTGCTAGGGAGATTTTTTTCCAGCTTTACTTAAAGGTGACAAAAGGGACAAGTCCTATAGTTAGTGCAAGAAAAACATTAAGGTTTATTGGGATCAAATTCGTGTGTTCTAAAAGACCATAGAAAGAACTGCACTATAAAATCGATCTGAATGTTTAACAGCAATATGTGCATCCAATTTATATACTTTAAAAAAAATCGACTTAAAAAAATGCATTTTAACTAGTAATTCTCATCACAAGTTAATTTGCATGACAATAATACTTTGCAGGGTGTTAAATGCCTTCGATTTAACAGACTTATGATCTGTAGCCTATTTGTCATTTATCGTAGGCTAGGCTGCACTGTGCGCGGTGATTGCATGTTGCTAGCTAGATATGAATCTATTGTAACGTTAACATTTTTTGTTGCAGGAATGCAGTAATTTAAAAATGTATTGTTCACCCTCAGTCTAATTTGTGGATAGTGTATGGGTGGGCCTTTGTATACTGTATGAATAGCCTACCATAAGGCTCTTTTATTTTTTGCCGTATTCTTTCGTAATTTATTCGTCACTTTAGTGATAAAATGTATGCGATTTTGTGTTCTGAATATTCGCCTTTTAAAATGTAAAACTGTAAACTGCTTGGGAAAAAATTAAGAGACGAGCGAATAACACATCTCACTTTGTAAAGACATTCTCACAATATGGTTATTAGCCTATTGAATTAAATAATATTTTAGCCCAGGCTTTACATTAATATAATTAGTTATTTAATCAAACCAGAATGGGAGAGTCTCTTCTCTCACAAAGTTAATCAAAAAGATGTTGCTCCACAACGTCTACGACAACGAAGTTAGCGTCATTGTTTCCCCTCTGTGTAGAATGTAGCTATACAATGACATTAGCGACGTATTTGCTGTTTTAAAATGGCAAGAGCCTCCGGTAGTTGTCGCTAAAGGTAGCTTGTGTAAGCTACTGTTCTAGACACCCCACACAACTGTACAGCTGTGTGTTTATGAATTACAATGTGATGTTTTTGTTTGAACAATTCAGTCGTCATTAGAACATCGTGAATGCCTGCGTCAGATAGCAACTGCTTTCGTCTCATTTGTTTTATTCCCCATCACTTGTTTAAACTTCCGGAACTCTCTGTACCGTTTCCAAAAATTCATGTGTAGGAGGGAGCAGGTGTGGGCGAGCGGAGGAGTCTCGTTCCATTCTTGACATAGAAACAAGCCGTAGTCACACGGATCATTTCACAAAAAAAGAGAAATCATACCGGCGTCATACACGGCGCGTTCACTGATGTATCAGGGGGTTGTATAGAAATTAAACGGGAAGACAGTTGTTCTACTTTTAAAATAGATGAGCTAGCCAAGATGATAAAGAACTAAGGTAACCAAAAAGTATGACATATAAATTGGTGTTGAAAAGGCATTTGTGAGGCATTTTTTTATTGTAACCATCAATCATTTTTAATTTTTGGTGTGTATGAAGTAGCATGTACTCCTTCGCAGACTGGTAACGTTATTAATGAAAGACACTGATTGGTGGAATCGTGTAAGTGATTAGTCATCACTCTGTGAGTGTCAAGACCTGATGCTATAGGCATGGGGTGCCTTTATTACCATTTTTAACTGAGCCATTGTGCCAGTGTGAAAGGTGAGAATTTGGGTATCCCAAGTTCTCCCACCATCCCAGTTGATTTTAGATCCAAAAGTTAGCTGGACAACATCCCTTTGCGAATTGATATCTAAGTTTGGTACATGAGAAATAAAAAAAATTATGATCACCATTTTTTGTTTGGCATGATGATGGAGCTGAATGGTTCAAAGTGAGCACACGGAGTTATCTTCATAATTTTCTGTGTGGCTGTTCCTCATTTTACCTTCGTGGCAGTAGTGACAAAGGAAGAAGACGAACACTGAAGTGACACCAGTCAGCAGTCCCATGTTGGTGAAAGAAGATGAAAGAGCTTGATGTGGGAAAGGACTACCTGCCAGTTAGCCCAGGGTACCGGGCTGTACCCAGCAGAGACACCTCGTCCAGCTCAGACAGTGGCCCATACCAGCTCTCCAAGGTCCAGGTCGGTCTTCTTTCAGAACTGTTGTAACAGCCGTTGGCCAAATTAGATTTACCTGCACTCATGACCTTGCAATGAGGTCAGGCTTGGGGCTTAGGGTAAGGTATATTATCATCGTCATGGGGTAATTTCCACAGTTAATATTTCTGTGATGTGAGTAGCCCTCACAAAATAAAATCACGATTGAGAAAATTATGGGATGGTAAAAAACTTGTTTCTAGTGATGGAAAAAACAATAGGATCAACTGGTTATATTTGGAAAAGGGTGATGTCTGTCCAGACGGACAGTTTTTGGCATGAGATTGGGTACTGAGCCACCAAGCCCTTTGATGTTACACGTGACCTGCCTTTCTGAAATTAGCATTATCAGTCATTAGTCATTGTTCTCATGGCTAATGTGGATTTGTGTCACACAACTAAAAAGATGTGAAACATTGCACTGTTTAAACGTTCAGTAGAGCCCATATTTTGTTCCTGTTCTGCTTTTAATAGAAGGGAAGTTGGTTTGGGGGTAGCTGTGGAGTAATCACTGTTTTGACTCCTGATGATACACTGTGTTCCCTTTCCTTTTAGGGTCTATGTGGTGTTAATGTTGGGGGAGGGGTTTGGGGTTTATGCTGAGTTTTACTGGGTTAGCATGCCAGAGAGCTGAAGGTCATATGATTGATCACTGCTTTAAAACTTCAGCATCACTTTTCTCCTTCGTGTTAAAGGCACAACAGTGATATGGCATAGCGATCAAGAACAAGCGGGTCAGTCCTGCAGAAAGTGTTTTGTCTGTCTTGCATATTAGCTTGACTCTCTGATCTGCTTGAGAAAACGGTGTCATGAACAGTGATGCCTACAGTTGTCAACCCTCTTGACCTATATTTTACTTTAGCTGGGTCTTCTGCAAACTCAATACTGAAATATAGCTGCAATTAAGGGGGCCAAGCGCACAAAGCGACAAATACATATGCATGTTCATAATGAATTGCTTGGTCAGCCTAGTTAGTATCAAATGTCAACAAAAAAGTGATTTTTTTAGTCAACTTTTTAAAAATAATTACATTTTGAGTATATTGGTCAAATTGGTCAAAGCATTTTGGAGCACATAGATATGAACTGTTTTGTAAATTATTCAAAATAGAGGCAAATCCATAATGGCAGGCTAATGAATCCTTAAGCCATGTTTATTGTCTGTTCAAAGCGGGATCTTTTGACATTGAGTTCAGGTCCCTGAGTCAAACGCAGCAAAATGTATCGATATCTAATTCTAAAGACTGTTGTCACACAGGGATAGGGCCAATCCGCAGCACATTCGGTGAGTTATGCTTGGACCCTACCTTCCTTCAGTGTGCCCAGTTTAATTTGAATAAACCAGATGAAAGTGGGAAAAGTAGCATATGAACCAACAAAATCCAAAATGGTTCCCAATTCAAGATGGCGGTGATTGAAACATACGCGGCTATATACAGACTGAGGGGTATTGTCACTGCAGCAAGTTTCAAAACTATATATAAAAGCAGTGGTTTTTAGTGAAACAAATTCTTGAGCTCGAAAGCGCCACACTGTTGGTAAATTGGGCCAAAACTCTGGGGCTGTCTCAGGATTGAGTTATGAACGGAAGTACTATATAACATTTCATCAAACTTTTGGATTTATTAGCTTTTTATTAAAAAGCCACACTCACATGCAAATTCATTGGCTTGCTGCGGGCATAATTCTGAATGTAGCAAATTACTTTATATAACTTTTTTAGATATTTCTGAGTAGATGCTAGATAAATAAGAGCAATAGTAGAGTCTCATCTTTAATTTAAATGTCCAAAGAAGCTACTTTACCCAAGTGCGTAGGTCTGTAAACAGTTCAAACAAAAACAAGGTAGAGTCCGCACACAGGGAGTATTTAGAAAACTATATTTTATATAGCCTTAGAAAATTGCATGAGCAAAAGTGCAAAAATGTGAGAGCAAACGTTTCAGTCCACAGGTGATTTCTGTCACAATCAGGTTAAATGAGTACAATCACAATTGGTCAGCATAGCAGCTGGAAAGTCACATGATATGCATTTTTGCAGCAGAGTACTTTATTACATTTTTTGAGTATTTTTTTATTTAGTATTTATTTTAATTTGTTTCTGATTTTTCCCCATTTTTTGAGTATTTTAAATGCATCTGATAACAAATCATTTTTTTAGACATGACATTATAAAAAATAAAAAAATATTTTAAGATGTAACCATTGCATTGCATATGCATTACTGCAGCAAAGTACTTAATTACATTCTTTAAATCTTTCTGTCAATTAATTAATGAATACATTTTTTCTTTTCTTTTATAAAACATGACATTATCAAGAAACAAACAGAATTGTAACATGTAACCATGAATCACAGTACAGAGGAGATTCATGCCTGAATCTTTGAAAGAGTAAGTACACCCACTGTCTCAGCCTGTTTCCGCCTACTACACAATTTAAAAAAATACTTTGTGGGGTGAGCGAGGGAGACGGGTGGGGGCGGAGGAGCTGTGTCCATTGTCATTTGCATAAATGAACGTACAATGTACAAATTATTTAGTCTAACTCAGATCAACTGTCAAACTAGACGTTGCAGATCAAATATGAATCAAGATTCAGCAACTGCATGGCCTATTTCTCACCTCAAATAACTTCAGAAACATATTTTAGTGGATTATTTAGGTGGAATAAGAAAGTTTATAGACAGGACGCCACTTTGTTCCGTGGAGCCGAAACGAAAGAAACGTAGTGGGTCTAACCAATCAGGTGCTGGCTGTTTCCATTGTGGGCGACAACACATATAACGTAGTGGTACCTCCAAAGAGGTACTCTGACATCACGATTGGGGCGGGGGCAGTGTGGGGAGCAGAAAGGGAATTTCAACCATTAGAGGGCAGCACAAAGATGATTTTCTACCTGTTTCTTATGATATACTATATTATTTCAGAATTGTTGAAATAACGGAATGGATGAATAGGTTTGATTGTAAGGTAGGCATACAAACACATTTACGGCAGACGAAAAGTGATATAGGATGTACTTACTTCAAAGAATGTACAACCCCAATTCCAAAAAAGTTGGGACAGTATGTAAAATGCACATAAAAGCAGAAAGCAGTGATTTGTAAATTCTCTTTTACATATATTTAATTGAAAACAGTACAAAGAAAAGATATTTAATGTTTTACCTTGTCAACTTTATTGATTTTTGTAAATATACGCTATTTCCGAATTTGTTGCCTGCAACACGTTCCAAAAAAGTTGGGACAGGGCCAAAAAACAGACTGGGAAGTTAAAAAAACACCTGTTTGGAACGTACCACAGGTAAACAGTTGATGCTATCATGACTGGGTATAAAAGGATATCAAAAGACTCTTGATATTTTATTTTCAGCAATACTATAACCTCTCTGCATTTGATTGGATCTCTATGGGAATTGGGGGGTGGGACAAGATTAAGCTGTAAATTACACTGGAACAGTATGGAATCCATGGTTGGCTGAGTGGCTGTAAGTAATCAAGGGTCTGAGGTATCAAACGAGCCTCAAACCATCACTCTGCTGCCAGATGCAGAAAATATGGATGGATCACTTGGAGGGTTGTTTCTCCTGGCTTATTTTTCCATAGAGTTCAATAGGAAAATGAGTCAGGAGATACAACCCTTAAAGTGATCCATCCATATCTACAGCATATCTGGCAGCAGAGTGATGTTTTGAGGCTCATTTGATACCTCAGACCCTTGATTACTTACAGCCACTCAGCCAACCATGGATTCCATACTGTTCCAGTGTAATTTACAGCTTAATCTAGTCCCACCCCCCAATTCCCACAGGGCTCTACGTTTGGGATTTATGAGCTTTTTGGTAAAAAGCCACGCCCACATGCCAATTCATTGGTTTGTTGCGAGCACAATTTTAATCGGAGCAACTTTGTCTATCTAACCTTTTTAGTTATTCAAGAGTAGATGCTGAATTCCAAAGTTTGTGAAAATCGGTCTAAATGGCGGAAAATCCAATATAGCTGACTTCATTGGTCCAAATGGTAAAGTTCTTCAGACAGAGGAGCCGGATCTGTGTACGTTGATTTTGTGTCAATCGGAGTAACGGTTTAAGAGTTATGAGTGTTTAAAGATTGCAATTTCAATTAATTGTTATAGCGCCACCATGAGGCCAATCAGAATAAAATTTTGGTTTTCCCTGTTCGGGGTACCCCTCTATCAATCTGCAAATTTTCGTAAAAACCGACCAGGTGGTTATGCCAGAACTGGAAAAAAACCAGAAAGAAAGCTTAATAATATGTAGAAATACAGTAGGGTTCCAGCAGCTTCGCTGCTTGGCCCCCTAATTATAGTATTGCTGTTAGGAGATTGTAATCCAATGCAATGTCATGTAATGAGGCAAAGGACATTATGACAAATGCACCTAACAGTGAAAAGCTAGATGTCAGATACTTGTGGCTGTGATGGCTAAAATGGGTGAACAGCTGTTGTTTTGTTTCTGGCAGAGTGCTGAGGCTTTGTGTGAGTGTGTTTTGTTCCCCACTGTCTCTCCTGTCAGCATTGAGTCAGCAGGATAGGAGAGCAGCTCTCTCTCTATCTCCCTCTCCCTCTCGCTCTCGCTCTCTCTCTCTCTGTATCCCTGTCTCATTCTGCCTTTCTCCATTTCTCTCTCTTTTTTTCCATCTCCCTCCCACTAGAGAACCTTTTTCTTCACACTGATTGGCTGCTCTCCAGTAGACCTTGTGCCTATAGCTGCCTGTGTTGAATTGTTTACATAACTGGCACCCTCCCACACGCTTGAGCAGCCAATGACGCTGCTGCCTTTTGTGATGCAGACGGCTCTGTGGACACGGCATTGGTCACTTGATCCTGACAAGTCTGTGGTGGCTGTGTGTTTGTGCAACGTGAGAGCATCATGGAAACGTAGGGGGCCGGGGGAGGTGTGCACGTGTTCAGAGAACTGCACAGAGCTGTGCGGGAGGCAACGTGCCATGGTCACTCCAACACCATGAAATTTAGCTTTATTTTATAGCATTTTCTTGAAAGCCATCATTATGACGGTATTGCACACTGTCCAGTTAAAAGGGTTGAATGTGAAATGATAATTGTTTTGTTAGGTGCATCTGTTTTGCTCGTGGGTTAGGAGGACAGGGATATTTTTGCTCGTGGGTTAGGAGGACAGGGATATTTTTGTGCCACTTAATGTCCCATGGAGGCTGATAATCAGCTCTTCCTGTTCCACTCGCCAGCGGAGCAACCTTGCGTCGCGTTCGGTCCACGAAGCCTCAGTCCACTCCTTTGTTCTTCTCAAAGCGCTACTGAGAGTCCGTGACTGAATTACTAAGCCGGAGGCCCCTTGTGACTCCGCTGATACACACAGCAGTGTGTGTGTGTGTGTGTGTGTTAGGAATATAAGGTGTGTGTTTGTGTGTGTGCTCTGCACGTGTTGCTCATGCTTCACTGGCTCCATTATTTTCCTCTCTCTTGGCTCACCCGTATCTGCATTTTGCCCTGGGGATTGGGGGGGGGGGGAGTGGGAACATGCTCAGAACATAACATGTGACATCAGAGGCCCTGAGCCCGTCTCTCGTATAATGACGAGAGGAAAATTCCCATAAGCCAAAATTTCATCATTTGTTTCAAACATAGTTCCTTCTGATAAATGGCAATAAAACAATGTATCTGCTTAAGGATTGTCTTGGACATCAAACCCTGTTAACAGGTTTTCCCATGTGAGTGAGAAATAATTTTGTTTATAGATGGAATTCTGCTGAAATTATTCTATAAAACATGTTCATTAATGTTTAAGACTGAGGACGCAAGATTTAAGTTTTTTTTCTCATGTTTGAAAGTAACAGATTTGAAATTGTGTAGATATGGGAAGACCAGACGGAAGCAACTCCCCTCAGTTGTGGCCACATGTCCACAAGCCTGATACATTTGCAAAGATTTCCACTGGTATCCAATGCGTTATATAAAAAAGCAATGTCACACATTCTGAAAATGCGCAGCTTGGTTTTTGTGATCTCCTAAAGCGCTGCTTTTTTAAAGTATGACACACTCCCTCGGCCGGTGATCCACCCTCCTCCGCGTGCGTCTCTGGGTTTAAACGAGCAGAGGAGGGCCTGCAGTTATAGCCGCATTGCTGCGTTTGCTGCACCAGGGCAGTGTCATTGAGGCTGCCTGCTGGCGAGGGCGACGCACGTAGTGATGACCCGGGAGCTGGCGCAGAGAGATCACTCTCCTCCTCCGTCAATGACAAATTACAGCCTTCAGACCCAAACTGTGACCTAAATCTGAAAAAGCACCGCCATTTGTGTCATGACTTGCAGCTTTTGCCCCCTAAGGAGGTCTCATGATCTGTGCTGAAGTGTGGGACAGAGCCACATTTGACACTGCCCAGGGTCTGTGGTGATGTATTATTCAGTGGTTGAGGCTGGAGGACGGGAATGTGTGTTTAGATCTTAACCCATCCCATGCGGTAAAAGTGTGTGCGCATGGGGCGGTTATGGAGTGCATCCAGAATTACATTTTCTGTGGTCTGGAAAATTTTTAATACGTGTTAAGATGTCCACAAGAAAAGGTTTATATGTATGTGGACTGATGGGGCCTGTTGCCCCACTGGGTATAAAAATAGTTTTTGTAGACAAGATATTCGTAAGGCTTTGTGATGTTATTTTTCACTGGTCACACAAATCAAAAATAACACTGGTCTTAAAGGGATATTTCATCTTAGTGTGACATAAGTCATTTTGTGGAGCCTACCCCATTATATTTGCAAAGTGAGAATAATAGCAACGTCAGCGATCCCTGCTGACCGTTAACGGCATCGCCGTTCGTCCTGGTTGTCCGGGTCCCCATTTACTCCCATTCATTTTTGGGACCTCACCAAAATGAATCGTTTTAAAGCACAGACTGACTACAGCGGATAATACATCGATAAAAGAGAACATGACGGGGAAAAGGTGTTTATTTTGAGCTTGTAAGATGTTGTCACGTTTAAATTATCTATAATAGTGGAGCTATTTTCAAATATGCTACTGCGTAGAAATACAACATGCCGTAGTTTGATTTTTAGTTTTATTATGACGTAAACCTACAACTAACGGTAGCCTACTACAGTTGGTGTATTTACGTCAACTTTATTGTATACAAGGATTCTTCACTGAGCTAAAATAAAAGGTTTTTGCCTGATTTTTTTTGTTTTAATAATAGGTAATAAAACGTTGAAACTACATTAAATACATGTACGTACCTTTTCACCATCGTGTTCTCTTTTATCGATGTATTATCTGCCATAGTTAGTGTGTGCTTTTAAACTATTCATTTTGGTGAGGTCCCAGGACTACCGGGGATGCCGTTAACGGTCAGCAGGGACATCTGATGTTGCTAATATTCACGCTATGCAAATATAATGGGGTAGGCTCCACAAAATGACTTAGGTCACACTAACGTGAAATATCTCTTTAAGTACATTTCATGTACATTTGCTATGCATAAACAATTAAACATGAAACAATAAGAAGTACCTACATTTTATATTAGAATTTAAAAATATCAACAGTATTACGCAAGAATTGGATTGGAATTGGTTGCAGTTCCGAAACTAGAATGGACCCAAATGCAGGACTCGGAGACAGACTCAGGCAAAAATTTTGAAAGGAGTGAATTTATAACAATGAGGACGGACAAGCAGGCAAACAGGGGAGCTGGGTGATGGTCAAGATACGGGGTTGGCGAAATAACAAGAATGCAGGATATATGACGGAGCAGGAACGAGCAGGAGCTGGGCAACAGGCAGGAGGGCTGGGTGACGGACAGGATGCAGGGTTGGCGAGTACAGGTGGGCAGGAACGGGGAAGCAGGCTGGACGGGCGAAACTGAAAGCAGACCGGACAAGTTAGGAACAAACAAAACAGAGTCCAAAACACGTCAAACACACAGCAACTGACGGAACAAACTGGCAACAAGACAAACAAAGAGGGCAATATAAGTAAGGGGAGAAACATGTGAATGGGAGATGAGTAATGATCCGGGCGTGAGGAATGTAATCGAGAGTAAATCAGGTAATGAATGTGAGTGCGGAATGCGAGCGGGGAAGGATAGTGATTGCCTGGGAGATAATGGGGAGAAAATTAGGGACTAAACAGGGAAACCATGCCCAGCCTGCACAACATGGAGAGACAGACAAGGGAAACGGAAAAACACGACATGAAACGAGAGGAATGGGAAAAACACAGAGAACGAAAGAAAGGTGGGCTGGAAGGGAACGGCGGATGTTAGAGGAATTCAGGAAGCTAGCAAACTGAATAATTAAATGAGCTGGCAATTAGCAGAAGATTATACAGAAACTCATTAACTGCCAAAGGTAAAAGCTAACACTACTGTATGTGTATGGCAGGACATGCTGTGATGTTTGTGCACTAATACTAATATTTATTCTGCAGACTACAGTATGTTCAAGTGTAGGACTACAATTTGCAGACTACAGTATGTTCAAGTGTAGGACTACAATTTGCAGACTACAGTATGTTCAAGTGTAGGACTACAATTTGCATATTGGAATTATGTCTGCTAAATGCTTGCTCATTGGGATCATCCAGATGCTGTAGGATGTGATGTGCGAATGTGACGTCTGACGCTCTAATACGTTTGACGCAGCGTTGAGCCAGACCTGTGCTCATCTGGTGCAAGCAGCTCCTGGTGGATATGCTGCTACCCCCGTCGTTTCTGATCCCCTGCCAAAAAAGATGAGATATCCAAATATTGAGTGGAATTATTGAGTATTTATAGTTTCTAGTTATACTAGAATCTAGTGGTGTAACGGATCGTAGTTGATCCGTGATCCGTACGGATCGCCCCCCACGGTTCGGCACGCATGTGAACCGCGGATTAATTGCAAAATTTAACCATCATAGTGAATTACAGTTTTACTGCCGCTAGTACTTTTTAAAGTAATAATTCCCTAAATCTCGATGCAGAGTTGCAGTGAAAAGACAGATGCGTGCTGTGTTTTACTCTGAAGCGCATTGGACCTATCGCTAAGCCCCGCCCCTCTTCGCAGGGGGAGACAGTTTGAGAGCCAGCTCACCCACTGTAATGTAATTTTCACGGATTTAACACATTAAATACTCGTTCATTTTTGGAACCAGAGCTACGAAATCTCTTCCAAATCCGTCAACAAGGCCTGCCGTATGCACTGTAAAAATGTGTGCATGACTATTTTAAAAAAAACGGAGTTTTATGATTACAACTCTGGTCCATAGCGTTAGAAGGAGCGTCTCCTTAACGCTATGTTACTTTCCAGTCTGTGCTTCGCCTCGTCAAACAATATGTAATGGAGCCCGGGGTATTTAATTTTGTTATTCATATGGATAAGGCAAGGCTAGTGATGTTAACACCACTGTTCTAATTATTAATTATAACGTTATATATATGGCTAACTAGCCTTGTTGGTACAAGCCTGACCGTCTTGATCCAAGGCTATGGCTAATGTTAACCAAGCCAGACTCACCTAAAGTATAATATTAACGTCAACGTTTACACAGGCTATTTTTTCATTCACTACCATGTTTAAAGGAAGAAGGTATCATGCCTCATATTGCACTTTGATTTAACAATTGAGTATTGAATATTTTATATATTTTAAGATTTTACTTAAACATTGGACATCTTGAATGTTGTTTTCATTTAAGACCATGGGCAAAAGTTCCTTGCTTTAAGTGTTTTACAGAATAAATGGAAAGCAAAGATATACTTGTCTCCCTTTTTTTTTTTGCTGATCCGAAAAATGATCCGATCCGTGACTCAAAACCGTGATACGATCCGAACCGTGAGTTTTGTGATCCGTTGCACCCCTACTAGAATCCTATTATGTAAAACAATGTGGCAGAGGATCTGAAGATTCAATTTCAGTATAAAAAGAAAGCCTTTTTAAATCTTGCTTTATGTACACAACATTAAATCCACAAAAACACTGATTGACGACTGAAAGGCCCTATTTCCTGTCTAACTCAAAGAGTAGGTATTAATGTTGATGCAGCCGAAGTTAAAAAGGAAATGTCCTATCCATGTTCCTAAAGATGGTCTATATCCCTCGCAGTTGTCTTCTCTTGTCTATGCTCTGGGGCCAGTATTTGAACGGTTTCAGTTTGTAATGTTCTTTGTTTACAGCGTTAAACGCGGGGCACGTCAAAATAAAAGCCCCTCTGTCTTTGTTTGTCTCGCTCTCGCTCTGTGGTGTGTGTCAGGATGCCCTGGAGACCGCCGCTCGGGCAGAGGGGGGGCTGCCTTTGGATGGGGGCAGGACCCCACACATAAAGGACCTGGAGGAAGAAGCTGGGCGTAGCAAGTACCACCACAGCATCAGTGTGCTGAAGCCAGTCCGCTCCACCAGCAAGTGAGCTCATCCGCACAGCGTATCTTTTCTACACTGTAGGCCTGATTTACTAAGACCTTTAGCATGTGCAAAACCTTTTAGCACACACAAAACCAATAAAATGACCAATGATTGGTTATAGCATTTGTTTTGCACTTATCATTGGTCACATTATTGGTTTTGCGTGTGCTAAAATGTTTTGTACATACTAAAGGTCTTAGTAAATCTGCCCCTGTGTGTTATACCTTTGGGGTATTAATATGTCTAGGATGTCTGCCATATTTATATTGGACAGAATTGACCAGCCCCCCCCCCTTCTTGTCCCTCCCTCAGGCACCAGCACCCAGTGGACAACGCCGGACTCTTCTCCTTTATGACCTTCAACTGGTTGACGCCCCTGGCCATCGGGGCCCACAAGAAGGGCCAGCTCTCTCTGGAGGATGTGTGGGCTGTGT
Organism: Ilyophis sp. 1 JC-2022; assembly: GCA_022702515.1. NCBI lineage: Eukaryota > Metazoa > Chordata > Actinopteri > Anguilliformes > Synaphobranchidae > Ilyophis > Ilyophis sp. 1 JC-2022. The sequence continues at coordinate 111,221,777 of CM040402.1, read as the reverse complement.
CCGAGTGGGAGAGCTGCGAGACCAACCGAAGGAGGTGAGTGCTGCCCGAGGCCTGGGGTCAGGGGTCAGCGTATGGCAGGTCAGTGCTGCCTGGGGTCAGGGATCAGGGCGTGGCCGAGCGTGCAGGCGTGGCAGAGTGTGACCACATCCCTCTGTCTGTCCACCTTGCTGTGCAGACTGGCAGGACTGTGGGAGGAGGAGTGTGAGGCACTGGGTGACCAGGCCTCCCTGCACCGCGTGGTCTGGGCCTTCTGCCGGACACGGCTGCTGCTGTCCATCCTCTGCCTCATGGTCACCCAGCTGGCTGGCTTCAGTGGTCCAGTAAGTACCGCCCCATTCTCCGCTCTCTTTCTGTCTTTCTCTCCCTCTCTCCCTCTTGCTTTATCTCTGTCTAGCTTTTTCTCTCTATCACTGTCTCTCACTTGAATAGATGTGGGGCATGGTGGGGTGGCAGGGGTTTGGCCCGATACGCCACCCCCAATGTCGAGGGGAGAGTGCAGGTGAGTGTGCTGGAGCGGCAGGGTGGAATGTTCTGTTACTCTTACCCTCACCAAAGATATAAACATGACAAGGTTTCAGTCGGGGTGAAAAATTGGAAAATGAGAAGCTGTTATTGTATACCAATGAGCTATGCACTCCTGGTGTGCAACAAGGGCTTTCAACATTAACATCAGCACTTTAACCTGTGACTTTAACCTGTGCCATCTCTGCTATCCCACAAAGCCCATGTTTGGCGCTTAGCTGTAATATTTATACAGCGCAGTAAATATGTTGAAATTCTACATCCTACATTGTGATTGGAGATTTCAGAGAGAGCACAAGACCAATCCCGTCTCCGGACAGATGTGTCTGTGGTGAAGGTAACAGACAACATTTTACTTTTTCTTTATTAAATCATATTCAGGGTTTTTGTTTACGTCTAGCACCCAGATCAATACCAATATTTATTTGGAGGCATCTAAACCTGTACTGAGAAACTATCTTATGACAAGTGCCTTATTCATGGCTTACCTGCACAAAAGAGCTGCTATCGCTCATACATGCAGTTTTAAGAGTTAGATCTTGATTTACTTTTCAGCATTTGCCTGTAAATTTGAATATTACCTGTGAATCTTGTTTTATCTTGTTTAGGGCTACTCAACTCTGGTTCTGATGGACCACAGTCTAGTAAATCTTCCATTTGTCTGGGAGATGTTCTCAGAACCAAGACGTACTAAATCCACTGGCAGTTCAGTCAAGACAACAGTTCACTCTGAACTATGTGGCTGTAGGCTCTGTGGTCCTCCGGGGATTGAGCAGTCCTGTTTTGGGCTCTTTTCACTTGTGAAAGTCAACAGTTTAAAGCCACATAGGCTAAGAGATGTAAATGTGCATTTCCAGCGTCCTCTTTGAGAGTGAGGAAAGGTTACAGACAGTTCACTGGTGGAGCGGGATCTGCTATGTTTTACATCCCGGTATGTTGCACATACTTTAAACTATAAACACTGACCACTGCAAGGCCCGCTTCTCTCATTTACCTTCCATTTTGAGTGGCTGTTTAAGTCACCCAGCTCAGCAGTTAATGAAAGGTAGCATGCAAGTTTCTAGCATCCAAGCAAAAAGGACCTGCACAGATTCACTGAACATTACATGCTGTGGATAGGCTTGTGCACCATCTTTGATTTTCAGACTATCCAGATGATATCACGGTCTGTGAATCTGTGGAATTCCTGCACAAATTGAGTCTAGTGAACACGTCTTATGTTTGCTTAGATCGGACAGCGAGGGTTAGAGGGTTAAACTAAAGTGTTAAGCTCATAAAGTTATGAAATCCTCTTTCATTCTTTCCTTGTAGCCCTGGTTGTTTAGAGCCAAGTGACGTGCCCTTTAAAGGCGCCATGTCATAGTCAAACCCAGTGATTTATTTCAGCATTTTCATTGCTGTAGGTTCATGCAAGCACATGATCTTTCTTTTGGTGTCATCAGTGAGTGACCCCCCCCAGTAAAGGAGCTGATTGGTCTATGAGATTAGGGTGGGGAGGAGTTTTCTGACACAAATAAATGCATCTTGTAAGTAGCTACACTATTGGCTATTCTGGTTAATTTCATCCTTCACAATAATTTAAAACAAGATTTAAATGGGAAAAGTGCTGGTTTATATTTGCCTCTTATGAAGAGAACATCCTAAAGTCTTCTTTCTATCTAGATTCAGTTGAGCTGAAGGTGTGATTATTTTGTTTTCTGTCATTTTTTTGCTTTTCTAATGTCACTAAACTCCTTTTGTTATGTATGGAGATTTGATTTGATGCTCACCCATGATCTTTAACTTAGTACGCTCCCTTATCCTGATGCAAAGCTTTTATGTGCATTTGTCATGTATTTTTGCGTAATGTACTACTACAATAATGCTGTTGTGATGTCATTACTGTGAGATACCCAGGTGTGCCTTTTCTCAGGTCTGTAGACAGCTGTCTGCAGGCGTGTCCAAGGACACGCGTGTCAGGGTTAACGCACCGCCTTTTTCCAAGGAGAGCTTCTGTCACTGTCCCAACTGCGGGGTACGTAGCGAGTTTCTGTCTCCTTCTCTTTCTCTGCCTTTTGGCCCTCTCCAGGGGGCCAGGCGAGTGGCACCACGGGGCCCGCCCAGGGCCCTGAATCTCTGCTTTTCGACCCTCTCCAGGGGGTCCACCCAGGGCCCTGAATCTCTGCTTTTCGACCCTCTCCAGGGGGTCCACCCAGGGCCCTGAATCTCTGCTTTTCGACCCTCTCCAGGCGGCCCGCCCAGGGCCCTCAATCTCTGCCTTACCTCCCTTTTCCACTAACAGAATCATTATGAGTTATAAGCCACACTGGAACTTTGCTGAACTTGACTGAAAATGTCCAGTGGGTTTCCATTTTAGTGTCTTGAATGTACTATATGACAGGAATTGGAATAGAAGGAGAAATGCGTAGTTGTGGGCTCAAAACAGACAGGCATAACAGGAAGGGAGGCTCTCAGTGTGGTGGATGTCTCCTGTGACATCAGCAGGGTGCCCGTCATGTATCTGAATCAGTTGCATAGTCCCTCCACCCAGCAGCTACACGAGGACAGTTGGTGGGTTGAAATGAAGCGATTGGCTGTACATATCAGAGAACGTGCATGCTTACACAGGATGTTGCAGTGGTGGAATATGCCGACATTTTGATTGGGTAATCCAAATTTGAGGGATAAATGGAAGGGGGCAGGTGTACATTCATATTTAGGAGTTGTTTGAGTGGCAGTTAAGTTTGTTTTGTACAATACTTGTTTCATCTTGCGTCTTCGACTGTTGTTTTATACTTGTGCTTGGTTAGCAGTATTTATCGTTGGAACCTTTTAATAAATACGAAAAAAGATTATACCAGCTTTTTTATCACGCGTCGTCATTTTTGTGGTATCAATGTGGCGTGACCACATGAATCCATTTCAACTGTCACCAGGTAGGTTGCTAATCCCATCCTTGTCTAGTTTGTAACCAGGCCAGCACAAGACTGTCTGAGCTGGCATGCTTAGTTCTTACTTGACAAAATCGATAATGGAAACCCTCCAGAACATGTGATTGTTAACACAAGTCAGCCTGGTTCCTGATCTGTGGAAAAGGAGCATAGAGCCCAAGACCCTGGAGGCTGGTAGATGGTGTCTTGTTATTGCAAATTTCTTGTAGCCCTTCTCTTTTGGTTGGTGCTAATGGAAGGTCTCCACCACACTGACTCATCCATACATCAGTTTCAATAATGCTAGAAGGATGACCATCAAATCCAATATTCTGATTTACCCATGATAGGTGGGCCAAAGATTGGTGATACCTGTGCAAATGCTCCTGTTCAGGGAGGGAGCCCACTGCCCATCATTTGAAGTGTGTGTGTGTGAGTGTGTGGGGGAGGGTGGGTTTGGGCGGGACCTGGGGGGGTGGGGTGCGGGGGTTCTCAGGACGTGGTGCGTGAGCAGGAGCTCGCCACTTTCCCCCGCAAAGGGACACGTGACAGAGGCTGTTCTTTAGACTTCACAGGCCGTCCGTTAAACAGCGGAGGGGTTTGTCACGGGAGGCGGGCGGAGACCGTGGCCAAAAAGCCTGAGAGGTAAGGGCACATTTTTTCCAGGACCGGCTCTCACCATCACCTTCATTCTGTCCTTAAACCTCATACATGCTTCTGTGGCTGCAAATGTCTGCTTATGCCAATGTTTTAGTGTACTTTTTTTTTAACCTCTGATATGATCTGCTGGTTTCTTGTCAGAGGTGGTGAAATTGACAGCTGTAACGATGTTAATATGTACACTGTATGTCTATGGCATCTGTACCACGACCTGCTTGCTCTGTACTACCACTGAACAGTGTACACAAGACTGCTCAGACAAACTGCCACCTGCCAATGGCGGTCAAAATTTACATTTTCAAACCGGTGGCTATGACGACTGGAGTTTATTTCAACTGCTGTAAGATGTGGCTGGACTGATAAGTCACTCCTCAGGTGGGACACCGTCCCCCTGGCCGTGCCACAGCTCAAAAGTGGCTGAATTTGCCCCCCCCCCCTTGACTGCTACACCTTCAGCCTCCCTCTCTGGTCGTACCTACCTCTGTTCCCCCGAAAAGGCCATTCTGCTGGATTGGGAAAGAACAGTTATTCAGCCTCTGCACCAGTAGGGGGCGCTGTGGGAGGCTGCTTTCTCCATGTTCCCCAGCCCCCCCCCCCTCCCTCCCTGCTTTACCTGGACCTTCTCAACACTAAATCAGAAATGAGCCATATTTCATACGTGCTTTTCAACAACCCAGAGGACAAATGAATGACGACATAAAAAACCTAAAGACCAAAAAAAACAATTGATGCAGGAGAAGAGGCTGATGGGACTTGTGGCCCCTCTGTGGACTGTCATCCTGCGCTTTCTTTTCTTCTGTAATTTTGTAATGGGAGCGGGTGAGGGATTGTCTCCTTTTTCAATGCTGTACTGGACGCACTACAGACATGAACCTTGAGACATACGTTCCTAATTTCCTTTTTGTCAATAAAATGATGCAGTTGGTTTGAACCATGTGTGTTCGCTGGCACTCCCTGTTTGTACTCAGAAACCCTGAGTGAGTGAGTGAGTGTGCGTGTGTGTGTGTGCGAGTCTGAGGTTGGGATAGGATGTTTGTGTGTTTGCCTGTCTCTGTGAAATGTGTTTTTCTCTGATGTGAAGAGATGAAAAGGGAACAGGCAGATGAACAGATCTAAAGGTCTGTCGTGTTCAGGGGTTGTTTGTTTCACTGCTTCTACTCTGTTCTTTTTTTTCTCTTTCTGTTTCTGAAATCGTTGATATTTACTTCCAGGCGTTTTAAACAAATGCTCGTCTCCAACCTCCCAAGTGTGTGGACTGTAGGTATGATGTCTTCATATCCGCACAATGCAAACAAGGTGAAGAAAAGAGATGTCATGCTGTGGAATGTGCCGTGTCTTTCATTTTGTTTCTGAAAGACCCTGTCAGTATTTCTTTCATTGTTTCTCTCCTGTTCTTTTCAAAGGATCTTAATAGAAAAGGCCGCTAAAGGTAAATTCTGAGAGTACCGCTTTAAATAGCTTGTTAACTGTTCCCAGTAGAAGTGCTATGATTATGTGTGTTTCTGATAGCATGACGTATGTAATGATTTAGAATGCCATGAAGTTGATAGCGCTGCTGTGTTGTTGATGATGAGGATGATGAGGATGATGATGGTAATGACGTTGGGGCAGAGCAGGGTGTGGAAGAGCGGTCAGTCACGCTGCCTGTGTTCTCTCGCCCCCCCTCCTTCCACCAGGCTTTTGTGGTAAAGAGGCTCCTGGAGTACACGGAGCAGGCCACACCGGACCTGTCTTACGGCCTGCTGCTTTGTCTGGGCCTGCTGACCACCGAGCTCATCCGGTCCTGGTCGCTGGCGCTCACCTGGGCCCTCAACTACCGGACGGGCACGCGCCTCCGCGGCGCCATCCTCACCATGGCCTTCCACAAGATCCTGCGGCTCCGCAGCATCCGAGACAAGACTGTGGGGGAGGTGAGGCGCAAGGCCGAGCGGAGAGGGGAGGGTTAAGGGAAAAGGTAATGCGAGCATTATGCGAGAGGAAGGAGACCATAGACAGTATTGAGCAGAAGCCAGAGAAGAAACCGGTTTGTGTATTCGGAGGAAACCGATGTTTTATTTTAGAGGGAAAATTATGTTTGGATAAGAGTAGACTAAGTGGTTTGAGTAGAGGAAAGGAGAAGGAACACTACAGGTGAAAGAGAAGACACAGGGTTTGAGACGGGTGCTTTGTGTGTTCTTGTCACGCTCAGCTCCTGAACATGTGCTCGAGCGACGGGCAGCGGATGTTTGAGGCAGCAGCAGTGGGCAGTCTTCTGGCAGGCGGGCCCCTCATCGCTGTCCTTGGCATGGGCTACAACCTGATCATTCTGGGTCCCACCTCTCTGCTGGGGTCTGCTGTCTTCATCCTGTTCTACCCCGCCATGGTGAGCACTCTCCTACAGGCACACTGCAGTAGCTTATTTCGCATTTATCATGTCTACACAAACGGGAGAACTGATGATGGTGTAAATCCAAAAACCTTTGTTTTTCTTTTTACTTTGCGCTTTTTTATATGGGCATGGACAGTATGTTGCAAATAAATATATTTTGCATCGGTATACCTTCTCTCCATATTTTATGTCAGTGTGTGGATTTCTTACATTTGTCCTCCACACACCGGTAAAACCTCATGTTGGCCCTTGTTTTTGAGCGATTTTTCACAGAGCAATAGGAAATAGTGCATAGAGACAGTGACCCTTGTGATAACTGTTTGCCCAGATGTTCAGCTCCAGGCTCACAGCCTACTACAGGAGAAAGGGCGTGGCTGTGACAGACATGCGGGTGCAGAAGATGAACGAGATCCTTAACTACATCAAGTTCATCAAGATGTACGCCTGGGTGAAGGCTTTCTCTCAGTCAGTGCGCAGTGAGTGGCCTTTTTTCTGTGTGTGTGTGTGTGCGTACGTGTGTGTGTGTGTGTGTGTGTGTGTGTGTACGTGCGTGCGTGCGTGCGCGTGTGCGCATGTGTGTGCGTGCGTGTGTGTGTGTGTGTGTAGGTGCACTTACACTAGATCATGTCTCCTGGCTGTGTTCTCACAGGAATCCGTGAGGAGGAGCGGAAGATCCTGGAGAAGACGGGCTATTTCCAGAGCATCACAGTGGGCGTGGCTCCCATCGTCGTGGTGATCGCCAGTGTGGCCACCTTCTCTACTCACATGCTGATGGGATATGACCTCACTGCCGCCCAGGTACACCATCACTACTGTTACGTCTGTGCTCCGCATTCAATCCCTTGTGGGGGGCACCCTATAAATGTTAGGGTGCCCCCAGATATAAAGTTAGTACTGGGATGGAAAAAACCTTTTTGATTTTATTGCGTAGACATTATCATTTTAATCAAATCTTAGGAAATGTGTAGCATGTGGCTCCCACAACAGCTGTGTTTGATCAGGGAATGGAATGGAAATGGAAATGGAAATTAGAGCATTAAGGTGAAGCTCATGTCACGGATTAGCACAGTTATCTGGGGGTGATGTGGTCTCTGGATTTCGGTCTTAGTGAGGACCTGCTGTTGTAGATCGTACTTGCTCATGTGGTGCTTCAATTGATCAAAACCAGCCTGTAACAAACAAGCTACATCAGTCGCCGCAGGTGAGGATATTCGCTAAAATCACAGAGAGTAGGCACTGTGTGGAATAGCTGGCCAGGTTATGTAGTAGAGGCAGAAACTCTGGGTGTTTTCAAGACCAGGCTTGATACTGGATACTATCTAGATGGTAGTGGTAGGAAGTTGGCGAGCATTGTTGGGCTGAATTGCCTATTCTCGTCAGTAACTTATGTTATGTTATGTTATATTGCTGCGGAGTTGCTAAGACCATAGAAATTGATGCAGAGTTGCTAAGACAGTAGATATTGATGCTGAGTTGCTAAGACCATAGATATTGATGCAATCTGTTCTGCTGACACAGAATACCCTGCTTTTCTGTCCTGTCCGTCAGGCATTCACCGTAGTAACCGTCTTCAACGCCATGACCTTTGCACTCAAAGTCACGCCCTTCTCGGTCAAGTCCTTGTCCGAGGCATCGGTGTCAATGGAGAGGTTCAAGGTAAGAGGACCTACTCTTTTTTTTGTTTTGTCTGTTTTTCTATCCCTTCCCCCTCCCCCTCTCTCTCTCTTTCCCCACCCATCTTTTTCTCTGCTGCCCAGCATCCAACCCCCCCCCTCCCCCACACACCCCCCCCCCCCCCATTTCAGTCTGGGGCATTGGGCTTGTGGTGCTGGGTTGGCCTGGGTCCAGTTGGCAGGACCTCTGTGGCCTTTCCTCCAGGAGCTTCTGGCCAGCTAATGGTCTGGTCTGGCATGCGGTGGAGGTGGAAGCCTTGGGTTGTGGGTTTGTTCAGGTGGTGTTATAGCCGTTATCCATGCGCTTGGGTTGCTGCGGAGAATGTGGTGTGAACAGCAGGCGAGACATTCCTCTGGAGAATAGGGCTTTCCTGGAGTAGCACTGTGTCTCATCCAGTGAGGCCCCACCCCCCACAGAGTCAGGCCCCGCCCCCCAAAGAGCCAGACCCCACCCCCCACAGAACCAGGCACCCGCCCCACAGAGCCAGGGCCCGCCCCCCACAGAGCCAGGAGCAGGAGAAATGGCAGCTTGCAGTAGTCTCCTGGGTGGCAAACCTGCCCTGTAGGTCAACTCAGGGAGCATCTGCCACTATGGAGCTGTAGTCCTGTGTACCAGTGGTCAAAGTTGAATGTTTTGGGTGACACTGTGGAATGGTGAGCCAGATAATTTTGACCATTATTTGCCAAAAGAGTGCCAGTAATATCTGTCCCTCTGTGTGAATATTCCACTAGCCCTCGTCCTGGGAATTCAGGGATAAATGGATAAAACTTGCACTGTAAAGGGCTTGATTGGCTGTGACATGTGGATTAGTGCTGATTCAGCATTCCTGGATGAGGCCTGCACACACTACCCTTCCCAGATGGAAACTGCTGAGTCATAAAAGGGAGGGAATGCTGAGTCAGGCCAGCCCTCTTAAAACATTCACAGATGGCTATGTAGTGGGGGTTTATTTTTCAGCTTCCTGATTGGCAAGTTTATCAATTTCCCACTATGACTGATTTAATTAGGATGGCAGTTTAGTATAATGGTTTGGGAACTGGGTTTGTAACCCAAAGGGGTTGAATTCCCAGGGAGGACACTGCTGTTGTAGTGTCCCTTGAGCAAGGCACTTAGATTGTTTCAGTAGATATTGCGCTGTATGAATGGATACTAGAAAAAAATAGTTGTGCAAGTTGTTCTGGATATGAGAGTCTGCTAAATTCAAGTAACTCTCCAACCTTTTCTTTTGCATAATACCGTCCAGCAAGATGGATAAACCAGTAAGCAGGCTGGAAATACGTCCTGCTGTACAGTTGGTTGGTAAAAACAGTTTAGCTCACTTGAGGAAGACCTCACAGAGAATGTGTACTCTTGCCCCCAGCCCCCTTACGATGACCTATCCTTCTGTGTGTCTGCACCTCCCTCACACACCCAATCTCCAGAGCCTCTTCATGATGCCCGAGGTGGAAATGATCCGGCCGCAGCCACAGTGCCCTCTTGTGGCCATTGAGATTAGCGGCGCAAGTCTGGCCTGGGAGACGGGTGGCCACAGTGCCCAGCCCACGCCCCGTGGCACGCCCTTCGTGGGCGTGGTCCAGAGGCACGGCCACAGGCGGCACCGGGGCGGCGCCCGCGGGGCGAAGAGAGGGGAGAAATGCACTCTCGAGGAGCAGACCGGTCATCTGCTGACGGAGAGGGTGGGGGACGTACCCTCCAGCCCTGAGGAGGAAACCTCGCCCGTCCCCACCATCAGCCAGCGACTGCAGAGGACCCTGCACTGTATCAACCTCACTGTACCTCAGGTACACAACTTACAACCTATGAGCGTATGTGGGTGTCTGTATGTGTGGGTGTATACGCATAAAAACATTAGAGTTTTTAATTAGATTTATTATTGTGTATATTACTTAGTATATACAAGTCTGTTTTGGTGGTAATATTTGAAAAAAAACCTTTGTCTCACTCTTATTTTTTGTCCCTCAGGGAAAACTGGTTGGGATCTGTGGTAGTGTGGGGAGTGGGAAGACGTCTCTGATCTCTGCCATCCTGGGTCAGGTAAGCTTTCCTGCAGCTCAGTACTTAACGCTAAACCCTAACGCTAACCCTCGGACTCCTGTGAGTTCTGCTGCCAATGGGCCTCAGGGTTTCGGAAAGTGTAACACCAGGATCGGGGAAATCGTGCTTGTTTGCTTGACGGTCTCTCTCGTTCTCCTAGATGACCCTTCTGGAGGGCAAGGTGGCAGTGAGCGGAGACTTCGCCTACGTGGCTCAACAGGCCTGGATCCTCAACGCCTCTCTGCGGGATAACATCCTGTTTGGGAAAGAGTACGAGGAAGAGAGGTCAGGACCCAATGTGGGAACGGGCGGCTGGGTTCATGTTCACTTGTCCTTTTAAGGTGTGGCTACAGAAGGCTCAGAAGGCCACTGAGATGAGGATACATTTCTGCAGCAGTTGGGTTTGACTTTTTGACCATTGGTTCATGTCTGAAATAGGACAGCAGGGTTAGGAACTCGCCTTTGGAAAGGCTATATTGTTAGCAAGTGAATGACACCATGTCATTTTGAACTGAGATGCGAAATAGAGATGGCTTGAAATAGCTTGCCAGAACCTGGCTTAGCAAGCTTAGCCCAGTCGAGTAATGTCTGCTTCAAAGCATTAGCAAAATACCAACAAGCAGCCAGAGGGTAGAATGCGGGTGTGGCATGGAGGATGACAGGAGGCAAAGGGGTGTGGCATGGAGGATGACTGGTGCGAAAGGGGTGTGGCATGGAGGATGATGAGATCTAATGGGAAGTGTGCCATAATGGACTTGCACACATATGAATAAAAATGGCTTGAGTGAAGCGTGCTAGTCTAACCACCTTCTTGCACACTCAACAGGTACCAGCTGGTTCTGAGTTCCTGCTGTCTGAGACCAGACCTGGCCATCTTGCCCAATGCCGACCTGACTGAGGTGAGATCCTTGCCCAGCTGAGTCCTGTTATGGAGCCAATGTGTTTGTATTTGATTGGCAGAATTTGTATAACTTGGAAGTGGCCGGAGCTTGAAGCTGATTTGATCTTTCACAAGTGTGCTAATGTAGTTGCTCTTGGTTTCCCACTGGGTATTAGACAGAGAATTCACTGCCCATAACAGTCCGGCTTATCACTTTAATTAATTCAACATGTGACTCAATCTGACAGAAAATGCAACCGCTTTTGATCAAACCGATTAGACCATTGAAGTCCTAAGTCATTGTTGATAGTCAGTAATAAATGTTAATCTGAAATACAATAACTGGAGGGACATTTTTGTGCTTTCCTTTTCCAGATCGGCGAGCGTGGTGCCAACCTCAGTGGCGGGCAGCGCCAGCGCATCAGCCTGGCCCGGGCCCTGTACAGCGACAGGGGCATCTACGTCTTGGACGACCCGCTCAGCGCCCTCGACGCCCACGTGGGCAACCACATCTTCAACAATGCCATCAAGAAGCAGCTTCGCCCCAAGACCGTCATCTTCGTCACTCACCAGCTGCAGGTACCTGAGCTCAACCTACCGTCATCCCTCACACCTGATTCACCCAGCCTCACCTGACCGTACCCTGTCCAGTCTGGCTTTACCGGGCCTTACCTTGGCTTTGTATTTCACAAAGCAGGATTAGCTGGATAACTGCAAAAAACCTGAGTAAAACCCGGAACCCTCCCAAATCTGGAACATGGACTGAAGTAAAAAGAGCTGTTGCGGGTTTTACTCAGTGCAGTTATCCAGTTAAGTCAGTAATTCTGCTTTGTGAAATACCCCCTGGTCTTTTCAAAAATCCTATACTCACCACCTGATTTCACTGGGTTTTGTTGGACTTTGTTGGATTGTTTCCTGACCTTTTTTGTATTTGTGTTTGTGTGTGTGCACGCACACGCTTGCGTTTGTGTGTCCGCAGTACCTCGTGGACTGCGACGACGTCATTTTCATGAGAGACGGCAGCATTACAGAGCAGGGCAGCCACGAGGACCTGATGTCTCTTAATGGAGATTACGCCGCCATGTTCAACAACCTGCAGTTAGGAGAGGCTCCCTACATCGAGGTGAAACATTTGTGAAATTTAGGGGGAGGGGCATGAAGAATGCACGCGTTTGCATGTGGGCACATGTGTGTGGGAGTGACACCTCGTTCATTTCAATCAGGTGACTAACAGGAATGCTGGGAACTCCTTGAAGAAGCCTCCTGAGAAGCCCAAGGCTGGGTCCATAAAGAAGGATAAGCCTGCCAACAAAGACAACGGTGTGTATGTGCGTCACTGACACTTGTGTAACTGGGCAAATTAACCTTTCTCAATTCTCCATATTCTGTAAATCAGGGCTGCCCAACCCTGTTCCTGGAGATCTACTGTCCCATAGGTTTCCACTCCAACCCTAACGAAGCACACCTCATTCAACAGCTAGAGAGCTTGTTGAGTTGCTCATTAGTAGAATCAGGTGTGTCAAGGGTTGACATGACACCCCTACAGGACAGTAGATCTCCAGGAACAGGGTTGGGGACCACTGCTGTAAACCATGGTCTTGTCTGGGGACACACTGTGGAACAAAGCAGGTGGTAAACATTGAAAATACCCCCGCCCCATCTTACCAACAGGTCAGCTGATGCAGGTGGAGGAGCGTGGGCGGGGCTCTGTCCCCTGGTCAGTGTACGGGGTGTACATCAAGGCTTCGGGCGGAGTCATGATCTTCCTCCTCATCCTGTTGCTCTTCATCCTCAATGTTGGCAGCGCCGCCTTCAGCAACTGGTGGCTCAGCTACTGGATCAAAGAAGGAAGCGGAGTGAGTGAGGGGATGGGGGGGGGGGGGGGGGGGGGGAGGGGAGTGGGGGGACAGGGAGGTGAGTGAGGGGACAGGGAGGTGAATGAGGGGGCAGGGGAATGAGTTAGGGGAAAAAGCTTGTGTGTTCTGGTTGGGGGAGCTTCACTGGACCGGCTCCTGTATGTCACATAACTGTGATATTTAGCAGGATGCCAGTCCAGCAGCCCTGTGTAAGTGTGCACCACCATGGAGAAGGACACTTGTTGAATAGCTTTCTCAGCATTGTGTGGTTGGTGGGTTTGAGTTTGAGGTAGTTACGACGGTGATCTGACTGTTCTCTGTCGCCCCCTACCTGTAGAACACCACAGTGCTGATGGGGAACAGCTCTGTGTTGAGTGAGAGCATGCGAGACAACCCCCTGATGCAGCACTACGCGGCCGTCTACGCACTGTCCATGGGCGTCATGCTGGTACTCAAACTCGTCCGGGGAATCGCCTTCGTCAAGGTACCTGCTCTGTGTGTGTGTGTGTGTGTGTGTGTGTGTGTGTGCGTGTGTGTGTCTGTGCGTGTTTATGGGTGTGTGTGTGTAAGCAAAAAGAAGACTTATAGGCCAGTTTGAATGACCTGTGAGTGTGTCGTGGTTTAAACCTCAAAGCTCAGTTTTTAATTAACTATTCCACTGACCTCTGTCTAATCTGGAGAACAGCTGTTCAGTCACAAACGGCTGTTCCACTGTTGTTAGTGGTCAGTGGGCTAAACCTGAGATTTAAACACTGGCTATGATTGGTACAACTGGTTGTTCTGTACTGTTCATTTTGAATTGTATGAAGGGTTAAATGTGTTTATGTTAATGTTGTGTATTACAAATTTGTGTGTGCGTGTGTGTGTGTGTGTGTGTGTGAGAGAGAGGGAGGTGTTTGTGTTGGTGTCGTAGTTTGTGTGTATTTGTATACGTTAACCATATCTGTCCCCAGGGAACTCTACGGGCCTCTTCTCAGCTCCACGAGGAGCTTTTCCAGAAGATTCTGCGGAGCCCCATGAAGTTTTTCGACACCACGCCTACCGGCCGCATCCTCAACAGATTCTCCAAGGACATGGACGAAGGTAGGGACAGACCGGGGGCTATGTGTAACCCTATTGCGCGCCCTTTCCCACAACCGTGTGCATAACCAGATTTAGGCTCATACCCGTCTCTCCCTGTTTGTCATCCAGTTGACACGAGGCTGCCTTTCCAAGCCGAGATGTTCATCCAGAATGTGATTCTGGTCTTCTTCTGCCTGGGCGTGATTGCGTGCGTGTTTCCGTGGTTCTTGGTGGCGGTGGGGCCGCTGGTCGTGCTCTTCATGCTGCTCCACGTGGTGTCGCGTGTCTTCATCCGCGAGCTCAAGCGCCTGGACAACATCACGCAGTCGCCGTTCCTCTCTCACATTACCTCCAGCATCCAGGGCCTCACCACTGTCCATGCCTATGGCAAGGGGGAGGAGTTCCTCTACAGGTGGGTTTCCAGCTACCAATCAGTGCAGTTTAGTCAAATGATTGGGAACGGGTGATATGGTGGTAACTGGAATTCAATTTGTGTAAAGTTCCACATATCAAAACACGATTCATCTGACCAATAAAACAGAACATGGGTTCAGTTTTTCTACTTTAAGATATACATGTGTGTGAGTGTGCCATTAGTGTTACACTCCAGGCATGCTAGCCATTCATTTCCAGCTTGAGGGAACACGGGAAGAAAATTAGACGTTAATAATGTAATAATTCAGTAGATGGGGTAAAGGTTGAATCAGGTATTCCGACACGGGTCTGTGCTTTGACTGGTGGTTAGCTGTTAGCTCTATTCGTTGTTGGTGTAATTGTGAGTGAAAGGCAGTACTTTGTGACCTTCTCCCCCATTTCTCTCTCTCAGATACCAGGAGCTGCTGGATCAGAACCAGGCTCCATTCTACTTGTTCAGCTGTGCGATGCGCTGGCTGGCGGTCCGTCTGGATGTGATCAGTGTGGCTCTGATCAGCATAACGGCGCTCATGATAGTCCTGATGCACGGCCAGATCGCACCCGCCTATGCTGGCCTTGCCATCTCCTACGCAGTGCAGGTAACCCTACTCTCTGTGCAGGTATCTCTACTCTCTGTGCAGGTATCTCTACTCTCCGTGCAGGTATCTCTACTCTCCGTGCAGGTATCTCTACTATCTGTGCAGGTATCTCTACTGTCCATGCAGGTATCTCTATTCTCCATGGAGGTATCTCTATTCTCCATGGAGGTATCTCTACTATCTGTGCAGGTATCTCTACTGTCCATGCAGGTATCTCTATTCTCCATGGAGGTATCTCTACTATCTGTGCAGGTATCTCTACTGTCCATGCAGGTATCTCTACTCTCTGTGCAGGTATCTCTACTCTCTGTGCAGGTATCTCTACTCTTTGTGCAGGTATCTCTACTCTCTGTGCAGGTATCTCTACTCTCTGTGCAGGTATCTCTACTCTTTGTGCAGGTATCTCTACTCTCTGTGCAGGTATCTCTACTCTTTGTGCAGGTATCTCTACTCTCTGTGCTCTCTGAAGAGATGCGGGTGTGAGATTAGAGTGTGTGCTCTGCTCTGTAGAGGAGAATTTTCTTCCCATGTGTGAAATGCATTGCTGGGGGCTATAGGGGCACTAAGGGCCAAATCCACAAAGAACGGATTGCTCCTGGCAATTAGCTCAAAGTTAATACAGAGATTGCAAAAGCAATCCTCACCAGTTTACACACACACAAAAAAAAAGATTTTCAATGATATGCCCGCCCCCGCAAACACACCCACAAACCGAATTTTGCATTGCAATTATGTGGCAGCCATATATTATATATGTGCCAAGTGTGCAATAAACAC
This sequence comes from Ilyophis sp. 1 JC-2022, assembly GCA_022702515.1. Taxonomy (NCBI): domain Eukaryota; kingdom Metazoa; phylum Chordata; class Actinopteri; order Anguilliformes; family Synaphobranchidae; genus Ilyophis; species Ilyophis sp. 1 JC-2022. Next base: position 111,206,021 of record CM040402.1, on the reverse strand, counting down.
ATATCAAAGGACAAGAAGCGAGAGCAAAAAAAAATTAAAATTTTCTGAAACCCTCACCAATGTCCTCACCAACGAGGTGCAGAGACAATTGCAGTCGCGGATTGCTCACCCCAATCAGAGAAACCATAGAGAAACCATAGTTTGAAAAAGTTTTTTTTTTTTTTTTTTCTTCATTTTTTTTTTTTTCTTTTTTTTTTGATGAAATGACAGGTTTTTTTTTTTTTTTTTTTTTTTTTTTTTTTTTTTATGTTATGCTATGTCTGTTATGTGAACGGAATTTTACTTTCAAAAAAAAAATAAAATAAAAAAAAAAAAAATATTCATTAATTTTATATATTATCAAGCCGTTTCTCAAATCAAGGTTTTTGTCGCTTTGCGACAAAATAGGCCTTTAATTTAAAAATTATCTTAAGAGGTTTTTATACCAATTTTTCAAAAACTTTCAAACTTTTCAAAAGTGGTATTGTAAACTTTTTGTGGTGTGTGTTTGTGGGTCATGGTGGCAATTGGCTTTGCAAGTTTGTTTTTTACAAGGCAAGCTTTTTTGCAGGCAATTTTTAGGCAATACATAATTTTATGAGAGTTTGGCCGTGGTAGGTGTTTGCTCGTGTGTGTTGTTTTTGCTATATTTTTTTTTGTTTGCATTTTTTTTTGTTTTGGATGCAATTTTTTTGATTGCAATTTTTTTTTTTTTGCTTTTGTGGCAGGTTTGCTGCAATAAATGTATTTAATGTGATGTGTGATATGAATCGAAGATCACCATGATTATCAGGTAGGGTTTTGGCTGATATCAAATTTTTTAGGACCATCTCGAAAACAAGATTTGATGTCTGAAGGGGCTTATCCTGCCAATGAATAAATACATTTCAAATATAATTTTCAGTTCAGTCACTGTTAAAATGTTCATATCTCTTTTCTCTCATTTACACTTTCCCTCCCCTGTCTCTCTCTCAGCTGACCGGTTTGTTCCAGTTCACTGTGCGTCTGGCATCTGAGACTGAGGCCCGCTTCACATCTGTGGAGAGAATTCACCACTATATCCAGGTGCCCGGCTCATTTCTGCCTTCTCTCAATGTTTGTGAGGTGTTTCAGTGTCTTATATGACAGTAAACCATTAGAAGTCTCTAATAAAGAGGTTTCCGTGTTGAACACTTCACCCCCCCCCCCCTAGTCTCTGGCCCTGGAGGCCCCTGCTAGAATCAAGAACAAGGCCCCCCCTCCAGACTGGCCCCAGGAAGGGGAGGTGGTGTTTGATAGCACGGAGATGAGGTACCGGGAGAACCTTCCTCTAGTTCTGAAGAAGGTGTCCTTTACCATCCGGCCCAAAGAAAAGATCGGCATTGTGGGCCGCACTGGATCAGGTTGGTAACGCTCTCATTAACACTCACACTCCCTAACCCACACTCGCTCTCATTAACACTCACTCTCCCTAACCCACACTCGCTCTCATTAACACTCACTCTCCCTAACTCACACTCGCTCTCATTAACACTCACTCTCCCTAACTCACACTCGCTCTCATTAACACTCACTCTCCCTAACCCACACTCGCTCTCTCTAGTTCACTCACTCTCCCTAACCCACACTCGCTCTCTCTAGTTCACTCACTCTCCCTAACCCACACTCGCTCTCTCTAGTTCACTCACTCTCCCTAACCCACACTCGCTCTCTCTAGTTCACTCACTCTCCCTAACCCACACTCGCTCTCTCTAGTTCACTCACTCTCCCTAACCCACACTCGCTCTCTCTAGTTCACTCACTCTCCCTAACCCACACTCGCTCTCTCTAGTTCACTCACTCTCCCTAACACACACTCGCTCTCTCTAGTTCACTCACTCTCCCTAACCCACACTCGCTCTCTCTAGTTCACTCACTCTCCCTAACCCACACTCGCTCTCTCCAGTTCACTCACTCTCCCTAACCCACACTCGCTCTCTCTAGTTCACTCACTCTCCCTAACCCACACTCGCTCTCTCTAGTTCACTCACTCTCCCTAACCCACACTCGCTCTCTCCAGTTCACTCACTCTCCCTAACCCACACTCGCTCTCTCTAGTTCACTCACTCTCCCTAACCCACACTCGCTCTCTCTAGTTCACTCACTCTCCCTAACCCACACTCGCTCTAGTTCATTCACACTCTGTTACCCACTCTTACTCTCTCTCAGCCACTCTAGCCCAAATGCTCATCCACAGTCCACTCAGGTCAGCAAGACCCCTCCAGAGAAATTAACCTCCAGAGAAATGAACTGCTTGTCCCTCCTCTGTGTTTGCCTTGCTGATGCTCCTCCCCCTCCCCTCAGGGAAGTCCTCTCTGGGCGTGGTGCTCTTCCGCCTCGTGGAGCCCTGTGGAGGCTCCATCAAAATCGACGGCATCAACATCTGCGACATCGGCCTGGCCGACCTGCGCAGCAAGCTTTCAATCATCCCGCAGGAGCCAGTGCTGTTCAGCGGCACGGTCAGGTGGGGGCGCTCTTCAACTGCTGACGCAGGCTGCAGATAAATGTGTAGGTTGCGGATAATGTGTGCAGTTTGGGCTTACCCGCTTTCCCTCTCCTGCAGATCCAACCTGGACCCCTTCAGCCTGTATGCTGAGGAGCGTGTCTGGGACGCCTTGGAACGGACACACATGAAGGAGTGTGTGAGTGTCTCAGAGCGACGCAAAGCGTGAAAGAGCGCTGTGGCGTAGTGCTTAAAGAACTGCACTTCTGTGGTTAAAGAACTGCACTTCTGTGCTTAAAGAACTGCACTTCTGTGCTTAAAGAACTGCACTTCTGTGGCTAAAGAACTGCACTTCTGTGGTTAAAGAACTGCACTTCTGTGCTTAAAGAACTGCACTTCTGTGGCTAAAAAACTGCACTTCTGTGCTTAAAGAACTGCACTTCTGTGGTTAAAGAACTGCACTTCTGTGGTTAAAGAACTGCACTTCTGTGCTTAAAGAACTGCACTTCTGTGCTTAAAGAACTGCACTTCTGTGCTTAAAGAACTGCACTTCTGTGCTTAAAGAACTGCACTTCTGTGCTTAAAGAACTGCACTTCTGTGCTTAAAGAACTGCACTTCTCTGCTTAAAGAACTGCACTTCTGTGCTTAAAGAACTGCACTTCTGTCCCAACTGCTCTAGTGGCAGCTGAGGCCGGTAATACCTGTGGGTGAGGCGTAGTGCGTCCTTGCATCTCCCAGGGAGGGAGAGTTTGAGTTATCAGTGGGACTGGTGAGGTTACTTACAGTCATTTAAAGATGTTTCATTTATTGCTTGATTCCCTGCCCCTCCCTCCATCTCCCTCCCTCTCTCCAGCTCTCTCTCTCACTCTCTCGCTCTCTCTCACCTGCTCTCTTCCCTTCTATCACCTCCAGGTGTCCCAGCTACCTCTGAAGCTGGAGTCTGAGGTGGTGGAGAATGGGGAGAACTTCTCCGTTGGAGAGAGGCAGTTGCTCTGCGTGGCCCGCGTGCTGCTGAGACAGTGCAAGGTGATAGCCTTCTGGCCTATGTCACACTGTTCCTCTTAGTGGGGTGCAATCTATCGCGTAGTCACATGGTTCTTACCTTATACTCAATCCTGACCCGAGACCCCTGATATTAAAACACATGAGGCACATACTGTACTTAATGTACCGGTTTTCCAAATACAGAGTAAATGATGGTGTATGTTATAAACTCACACACCTGGAAAAGCTCCATTTGATTACTATGAGCACAGGCTGGGCCCTATAATTACAGGTTTAAATATCGACTTTGTCATTAGATGAAATATAGCCGGGAGGCCACAATGCTAGTAATTGGCCTTTTGCCAGCAGGGTGAGTCTGTATCGACCAGCATTCCGCAGGTGTGTTTGTTTCTCCCAACCTCACATCAAGCACCACAAGGCTACTGTAGGGCTATGTACAGTGTGTGCAGTGTAAAATAGCTCCTGGCTCACAGGTGAGTGTATCGGAGGTTCGGCCGCACAGTTAGGTGTGCCACACTTCTGTGGCACAACTCTAGAAGCACAATTGGCAACTGTAATATAAATACGGGTACACTATCTGATAGCTCCAGGCAAAAATGAGGATCAGAGTAGCTCAAATAGGCCCTTGGACCTGTCCTGTCCCGTTAGCCACACTGAGGCCTGCTTGTGTTCTGTGGAGTAGCAGCAGCAGATTTGGCACAATCACAGGCATTTTAAGCACAACTTAGAAATGGACCCCCATCCTCACCCACGTTTTCCTCGTCTGTTGACTTTTTAAAAAACTTTTTCCACGCAGGTTCTCATCCTGGATGAGGCGACGGCTGCCATGGACACAGAGACGGATTCGCTGATCCAGGAGACAATCCGCATCGCCTTCCAGGACTGCACCACCCTGACCATCGCACACCGGCTGCACACCGTGCTCAACTGCGACCGCATCATGGTGCTTACCGAGGGACAGGTACAGCAGTGCAAATACACGTAACCAACACACGCTCTTACCTGTACACAGCTGCGCGAATACCCTCATTTAGAAACAGGTACCCTCTTGCAATTCAATTCAACAGACTTTATTTCCATGACAACACAGTTCATATTTCACCACAGAAATACATTTATGGACAAATTCATTATAAACCTAAAATTACGCATATTTGCCTACAATACAAGTATATTTCAATGATGGGCGGGTTTGTTCATCTGTGCCAAGCAGCCCATGTATGCTGTTCCATCCATTCCCCTCTCCCGCTTAGGTGGTGGAGTTTGACGAGCCGTCCAAACTTCTGGCCAATGAGAACTCTAGATTCTGCGCCATGCTGGCAGCTGTGGAGAACAAGATCTCTGTGAGGGGCTAACGAGCCATGAGGAGACGTGCGTGAGACAGAAACGAGCTCTGGAGAGGATCCCCCCCCATCTCCCCAAAGGCCCCCCCCAGCAGACGCCGTCTCACCATGCTTTGTCTCGGCTACGCCCCCCTTCCTGCAGTGCTGCAGTTCACCCTGCTGCCTCCAGGGGGTGTCATATTCAGCTCTGTTGGGACAGGGGACCTGAGCAGGCGCCTAGGGCTGTCCTCGGGAGGAGCCTGCTTAGAAATCACTCTCAGCCTCATGGTCAGAAAACCACTGACACTGTAACAATGTTTTGAGTAATATTAAAAGAAGCTTTACATGTGTAGCTATATTCATTTAAGCAGGTCTGTTTCATAATATATATCCCATTTATATGTGTATATATAATATACATATATTTACAGTGCAAAGGATGTATTCTCAGCTTATTTTGTACGGACTTTGTTTGTACAACATCAGTGTATGATGTATTATGTAATTTCACTCGTGGTTTGCTCCGTCACCATAGTCTGACCTCCCAGTGTTTAGAAATGTGACAGCTTTCAGAACTCTGTAAAACTGTTGTCAGATGGCTGAAGCCCCGGACCCAGGGTGGCCTGATTGGTTTGCACGCCCCAGGAGGCGGGGCCTGGGTCAGGTTATGCTTGCAGTGAGTGAGCTTCACTGAGGAGCCTGTCCTCTCAGTGAGTCTCCGCTCCATGCTGGGAGGCAGTGGTCTTCCCCTCAACAGCGTCACCCCAAAAGAGGCCTTGTACGTTTACAGCCCGTTTCCTTTTGACTTTGTTTGTTCCTTCCATCAGTTTTTATTTGTTTTAAATGTCCTATTGAAAGAATGGGTTGTTTCTTGCCACTCACCCCCTTGCACAGAGTGGTTCTGTAGCAGCTCAGCGGCTCTCCCTGCTGTTGGGAGATTCTGTGACTGTCACAAGCTGTCTTTTCTCAGGGGGGACAGCTTGCCATTTGAACTGCAAAAGAATGAAGGTGCCCTGCGTCTGTGCGTGCGTGCACGCATGTGCGCAGGTTTCTAATATCAGAAGCGCACAGATGTAAACTCCTGTACTTGATGTGGGCTCTGACTGTACCCCGCAGTGTTGATCAGGCCCAAATTAGTACTGTAATGGTAATGGCTTACCAACAGGCCTTTTTGAATGTGTCTGCCTGTCTGTTATTTTTATTACTTTTTATAGCCTTAGCATGATGTAATTATTGCCTTTTGAGAGGGGGTGAGAGAAAGAAGAAGAAGAAAATCTCTGAAATATGTTAATAAAACTATTTTAGGTTTATTCACTGTGTGTGTATTTGATCCACCGTTGGCTGTTGGGCTGTTAAGGAAGTGAAATATAAATGGCCGCCGAGGGTAAAATCACCAATGACACAAAATCCTCTATCTTCCTCACATGACACACCACACTCCATTTTAAAACTTGTCTGTAGAGTTGAAACAATGACTCAAAGCACACCCAAGAAAAGAGTTGAGTTTTTGTCTTTCAGCAAAAAAGCATTTGACCCTTTATTGGTAAAAAATCTTGGCTACATATTACATTTGTGATCCAGTCCAGCTAGAGTCGAATGCATTGCATACACGTAACATTGAAAATGACGGCGACTGTTATGGTGACCTGTATGGGATCGTCATCATCCAGCACACGTTCCAAGTCGGCTGTCTTGTGATAGACAATTTGTAAACCACTGACCTGAACATATAACGGCCGGGTTTAGTTCGGTGTACTTCTGTAGTTTGGCACATGCATTCCTTGTGGTTAAAGGGAGACATCTAGTGGTGAAAAGTAGACCTACATGTGACAGCCTCGGCTCTGCACCGTACCCACAGATCCCCGGCTCGGAGTACTTTACACTCCGCCCCCTCCGCAAACGGCCCGCATACTGTGAGAGGCAAGGACAACAATATCTCCGCGGCGACGAGGAAACAACCATGAATAAAGGTCATATATTGTGTAAGACACTCTGAGGATGACGTTTACCGGCATGCAAAGGGATACCCGCCAATATAGAAAGTATCACATTCACACGTTGGGATTGCCGACTTTCCCCTTCCTCTTCATTCGAAGTGTCAGTACGTGGTGCAACGAATTTGAAATGTAACGCTACTTTGTATAGCCTATCTGGTGACGTGAGTTACATTCAACTGGATGCAGCTTTCACTCCGAAAGAATGGACAGATGTTGATTTCAGTTTTAGACACCACTGTCAGTCGCTAAATTTAATTGTTGATGGACAATAAATTTAGCAGCTGCCGGACAGAGATCAACCTCCCCTGGGTCGCCTCTGTAGCGCCCCCCTACAGCCCTAAAACTTTCCTCTCTCGAAGTGATTTCCTCCCCTGTTTTTACTTCCTGTTTTCAACGGGAGTCACTTAGCTCAGCTCCTTTCATTTCAACTTTTGCTCCTCTTTAACGTACTCTGCTTTTTCTTATATTAAGCCTTATCTGCTTTCGCTTCTTTTCGTCAAAGTTGGTGGAACTAAATCTCTTCGTCTCTTCTCTCGATTTTTTACGGACAGAAGAAAATGTTGGACTCGATTTTAACTTCGGCCCAGATGGATTTTACGTAGATCTTGTTTTTATTTTAAAATATGGACCGTACTTTACATCTTGTGACACTTTTTAAAAAAGATTCGTTGTCTTCTCTCTGCTAAGCTTGTCCACCTTCGATCACCCACTAGCAACATAGTCGAAAACTAGCAAGCTAGATAGCTACCTCTCATTTGACGATTTACAGTTTGCACCGTTTTCTATCTGTAAATGCATTTTGCTACCATTGCTACCTTTTAGTTTTTAATTTATTTCTTTTCAAAAGTTATTATGGCTGACTTCCAGCGTCCAACGCTGTGCTGCTGCCGGAAGGTGCTGACGGTGCCCAGCAAGTCGTGTGAGGGTGGCCGGGGGATGGGACACTGTCAGCGGGTCGACATAGCTTCAGCGTCCAACTTCCATAGCTTTAAGCTCCGTCATTTCCACCTCGATCTCCGCCTCAATTTTGCAGTAAAAGAAATGACGGGTTGGCAGGTTCTAGAACTGGTACCAGTCCAGCCCGGGGTGCAAACTCTGGTTCTGGACACACACCCGTCCCTGCTCATCCATTCCATAGACTGCAAGGTGCCCGGAACTGCCGGCGCCCCGGATACATCTCTTTCACTTACCTACCGGGTGGACCCTTTCACCGATTACGGTTCCTCACTCAACATCAGCCTACCGGCCGCTGTGATCCGACCACACCGGGCGTTCCAGATCACCATCCGCTACACTACGACAGACGGCCCTGCGGTAAGGTCACATCGGTGACAGCTGCTAACAGGATGACAATGATACTAGCATACTAATAATAGCTATAAGAAAAATGTTGTGTCGATAGGGAGCGCTGCCATTATCACTGCTCGCAGATATAAGACTTTATTTCTCATATTGTTTTGAAAGCGTAGCCTATAACATTGCCAAATCGACCACCACCACATTAATCCTGCATACCTGCATGTAGCTATGCAGGGACAACAGCCCCGCCGAGTATAAGCGTACTAGTGTCATTCACTGCAGAGCCCTTTACCCTGTAAACAGATGACAATATTAAGCTATAGAAAGTAGAAGGACCAGGCTTTTCTGTGTCTGTTCATCCGAGATGCATTCCTTCATAGATATTACATGCACTTTTGAGTCACTTTGCCTAAATTAGTTTGCCAAACAAATACATATGTAAAATTCTACATTATAAAATTTTAATAATAATATCAATTTAATGTTCTTTTTTTGTAGTGTTGTATTGAGGAGTGACTCATCAGCAGTTTGCTTTACTCGTGCACACTAAAAACACACTCTACACACTGATAAACATGCAAACTTACCCCTCTCCCTTATTTCCATGTATTTCTTTGTCTCCCTGCCGACCCACCCCCCTCCTCTCCCCACAGATCTGGTGGCTGGATGCAGAGCTGACGTGTGGACAAACTCGGCCGCTGGTCTTCACTCAGGGACACTCTGTGTGTAATCGCTCATTTTTCCCCTGTTTTGACACACCAGCTGTCAAAAGCACCTACTCTGCTACCGTCCGTGTGAGTCTGCCGCATCCATCTAGTTTCAAGCGCTCTCTGAAGCCCATGGTCTGTCTGGTTCTCAAGCTCTCTGAACATCATGTCCTGTTTTAGTTTCAAACTCTGTTTAACTCTATTGCGCTGCTGTTCATTCCATGCCCACCACTGCAATCTGTTTTTATCTTAACCTCAAAGAATGATCGTATGTATATTTTGTCTGAATGATTTCATGGTTTCACTTCAAAAAAGGGATACTTTACTTTCAGGGGGTTTATAAGATATCATTTCACTATTAGTGCATGTTTTTGATTGGTCCAGACAGTTTTTGTATGTGGAAAAGGATATTATAGATACTTGCAGAAGTTTCTCTCCTAGCTTCATAATGGCTAGAGGAGGTGCATCAACAGCTTTAGCTTGTCTAAGCTAAAGCTGCCATTTTACTGGGGAGCAAAGGCAGCTGTGAACACAAATAACTTCTGTCTTCTATTCTTCTATTCTGGTAAATAGTTAAAACAATTCTTGTCACCTGCAACAAGGCTTTTATGTTCTAAACGGATACATCTTAAGTATTTTCTTGAGTCCTTTTCTTTTATTCTTTTTGTAAAAGCGTACATTTTGTTTATGCGCCATAAAGATACCTCTGATACCTTTCTCTCAGTCGTGTGCTAAACTGTTAAAGCATATTTGCATGAGAATGAAAGCAAAGTCCTTGATCTTCCTGTAGGATGACTGGGTTTTTATGTGAATAGTTTATATATCTCTCCCGTATCGTGTGCATATGTGTACCGGGTTCATCCCGGAGTTTTAAAGCAGCCTTTTCACTTTAATCAGGGGCGTTTTTACCTCACACTGTAATGGTGGACTGCTGTATTCGTGATCTGTATAGGACCCCAAACACAACCCAAACTTTCCTGTACTCAGAATTGTTCTCTCAGATCATACATTACATTCAGACACTCTTATAGAGCGGCTTACATTATCGGAGAAACAGAAACGCATTCACCTGATTAATATGAACAGTAGTGCCGGACCTGGCCACTACATTACCAGACAAGTAGAGATGCAACATCACTAAAACACTAGTGCAAGTTAACTATTCTAACCATGAACCAAAGTACAAATTCTAAAAGCATACAGACTGCATCCATAACAAGCCTTAAGAATAGAAACCAAACCATAAATGTATAATCTAAAATCATAAAAAATACCGTAACCTAAATGAGTACAGAGGAGAGTGCTGTGGGGGTGGGGATAGGAGTGGGTCTTGAGTCCGTGTTGGGAGATAGTCAGTGATTCTGCTGTCCTGACCACCATTGTGGTACCGTAGTGACGGCCATAGCGTACGTGTTTGTGGGTATAGTGTGTGTGTTTGAATGTGTTTTATGTGTGTATTTACACATTGCGTACACAGATTCTGGTCGTTTTTGTGCACGTGGTGTCTGAATATGGACGTGTATAATTTGGGACCCCCGCCCCTGCAGGTGCCAGAGGGGGTGACTGTGCTCATGAGTGCGTCGCACAGTGCGTACTCCAAAAGGGACAGGGTTTTCCAGTTCTCCATGGAGTTCCCGGTCCCGGCATATCTGGTGGCGCTTGTAGCAGGAGACCTGCAGCCTGCTGATATTGGTCCCAGGTGAGATGACGTGGGGTTGGGTCCTGTGGAGATAGACTCATGACAAGTAGAGGTGACACAGGGCGGGTGTAAGAAAAGGCAGATGGAAGTGGGAGGAGACGAGGAAGGGATTAGGCTGGGGATAAAGTTTTGGTGGTCAGTTTTGAAAATAATTCTTTGAGCAGGACAACAAGTCAGTTTGCTAAGTGATGGGACTCTATAGAGAATGCCTCTGACAAGAGCTTGGGCAGGACATACAGGGTAACTGTTCTCATACTGTAGAGCTTTAAATAGACCGACATATGCTGGAAGTAACCCATGTACAGCATAGCTGTCTGTCCTCTTGCTTTACCTGCGACTGCAGTTTCAGAATGCAGCATCGTAATGAATGCAAGCCTCTTCCTCAACAGCCATTTTTCTTTATAAGGTAGCTTCATATTGCTACTGTCTTCCTGTGGTCGTTTGCTATGGTCAGTGGCGGTAGTGTATTCCTTTCTCTCATCCGTGTTTAGTTCTTCGGTTCTTGTAACGTCAGTGTTAACATGGATTGAACATAGTTAGACAGCCTGGCAACCTTTCCCCCAGGTTGCTCTAAAGCAGACCAGAGCCAGTAATGCAGGTTGAGCTGGCAAGAGTCGGCACAAGAAATATGGAAAATCGCCGAGACACTGAACTAAGCAAGCGATCAGGTTTGAGTTTGCGTGGGATATATGGTCATTCAAGTGATCCAGGTGGATCATGGAAAGGACAAGTGAAGTACCAGTAATTATCTGCCTCTAATTAACTACATTTGGAACATGACAAGATACAGTGTTGGGTTAATACAGCAAGGGCCACGTTCAAATGTTTAAACAAGTCTCGGGTGATGTTTTTAAGCCGGTACTCGTCCCTGCATTTCCCCCTGCCAGGAGTCGAGTGTGGGCGGAGCCTTGTGTGCTCACCTGTGCTGTCAGCAAGCTAGGTGGCAGTGTGGAGCGTTGGCTGGGTGTTGCAGAGGGGCTGTTTGGACCATATGTTTGGGGCAGGTAAGTCATATATACAGCGTGTACGCCCATGTTTTGAACAGCATTGTATATTCCCCGTACCAAGGTGTCACTGAGAGAATCCACTAAGTTGTATTTTTTTTAAAATTTGTACTTCTCCCTCGCTGTATCTCCACACCCCGCTAGGTATGACATCGTGTTCTTACCACCCTCATTCCCCATTGTTGCCATGGAGAACCCCTGCCTGACATTCATCATCTCTTCCATACTGGAGAGTCATGAGTTTCTGCTGATCGATGTCATCCATGAGATCGCGCACGGCTGGTTCGGGAACGCTGTCACCAATGCCACCTGGGAGGAGATGTGGCTGAGTGAGGGACTCGCCACCTACGCCCAGAGACGCATCACCACAGAGGCCTATGGTACACGCGCACGCACACACACCTACGCCCAGAGACGCATCACCACAGAGGCCTATGGTACACGCGCACGCACGCACACACACGCACACACACACCTATGCCCAGAGACGCATCACCACAGAGGCCTATGGTACACGCGCACGCACGCACGCACACGCACACGCACACACACACCTACGCCCAGAGACGCATCACTACAGAGGCCTATGGTACGCACGCACGCACACACACACCTACGCCCAGAGACGCATCACCACAGAGGCCTATGGTACACGCGCACGCACGCACACACACGCACACACACACCTACGCCCAGAGACGCATCACCACAGAGGCCTATGGTACACGCGCACGCACGCACACACACGCACACACACACCTACGCCCAGAGACGCATCACTACAGAGGCCTATGGTACATATATACTGTATACACACACACACTGATGCACAGAGACAAATCACTACAGAGGCCTATGGTACACACTTGCGCGCACACATACACACACACACACACACACACACACACAGACACTGAGACGCAGAGACGCATCACAACAGAGGCTTATGGCGCACATGCACGCACGCACATACACATGTTTCTTACCACTTTGCACATATGCACATACACATACATGTCTTACCACTTTGCACATATGCATATACAAATACATGTCTTACCACTTTGCACATATGCATATACACATACATGTCTTACCACTTTGCACATATGCATATACACATACATGTCTTACCACTTTGCACATATGCATATACACATACATGTCTTACCACTTTGCACATATGCATATACACATACATGTCTTACCACTTTGCTCATATGCATATACACATACATGTCTTACCACTTTTATTCTCTATTTTCTACCAATTTGGAACACCTAGTTGCATTCACTGTCATATTGCTGCAGAATCCCACATTAATTCGGGGGAAAGCAGACTCGTTTGAGGCGGCCAGCCCACAGCTGCTTCTGTTTACTCTGTAGCCCTGCAGCTAAACTGCAGAGTCATTCTGCTGGAGGACTGCAGCCACCTGGCAGACCTGAGTTAGTCAATCACTCATACCTTGTGATGAAAATCTCCCAGGCGACGCAGATACGGCCCCCACTCCTATGCAGACATGTACCCTCATGCACCGAGATTGTATCACTACAGAGCCATAAGGTTCATATGAACACGCGTAACACGCACACGTAAACATACACACACCTATGCACAACCTGCGTCACGAGAGGCCTACAGAATGTGCATACACATACATGTGCATACCTGTACATACACACACCCTTTGGTACTGATTAATTACTGCAGAGCTGTAAGATGTAAACATGCATGTGCGTGTAAACACACAGGGGTTCCTACCTGCACGGGCCACATACTCACTCAATCCCATTGCATAGGACATCAAATATGTCTATGTCTATATCTATACAGCTCCTCTATTGCCCCCCCCCCAGGGGCCATTCAGGGACTGTATCTATACGGACATGGAGATTCGTGTCTCAATATCTACAACAAACAGAAATGCACAGTGGCATGTTTGCATATTTAAATAGAAGCCCATGGTACACTGATGTATTCTGACGGACATGTTGCATACTCTGGGAGACCAGGCACATACTGATGGATCCTTTAGCGTAATTTCCTTTTCTTGTACCTTCATCTTCATCGTATTTTTCTTCATAATTCTCTGTCTATTGAAATATACTTAAATCTCCTCACCATCCTCTCTCTTCCCCCTCTCTGCTTCCCCTCCCCGCTTCCCCTCCCCAGGTGAGGCCTTCACGTGCCTGGAGACGGTGTTCCGCCTGGATGCTCTGCACAGACAGATGCGGCTTCTAGGAGACAACAACCCCGTCAGCAAGCTGCAGGTCAAGTTTGAGCCAGGTACTGTACATCCGAGGGGCACATATGAGTGAGACCTGAGGGGGGGGGGGGGGGTGTACGGCACTTAAAAGACATAAACAGAACATAAAAACAGTATATATATATATACACCCCTATTGTGGGCTCATAAAGTCAAAAAACATCTTAAAGTAACGGTGTAACGGAGCCTGGCAAACCAATGCTGGACCAATGCAGTCAGAGCTGGGCTCTGGCAGAATATTTTATAATATCTTATCCAAATAATTTCAGAACCTAATAAACCCTGTTTCTCCGTCTCTTGTCTGTCTATGTGTGTATCTGTCCTCAGGTGTGAACCCCAGTAGTCTGATGAACTTGTTCACTTATGAGAAGGGCTTCTGCTTTGTATCCTACTTGTCCCAGCTGAGTGGGGACATAAAACGCTTTGACAGCTTCCTAAGGGTGAGACAACCATATACACACACACACACACACACAAACACACACTCCCAGACACACAGTCACCCAAAAACTATCTCTGTCACACGCAAACACAAAATTTTTTTTTCTCAAACTCATGTTGTTTAACATAAACTTTTAGTTTAAATTCTCAAAATAAGATAAATATTGAACACAGAGAACTTGTTCTCATAATTGGATCTCCTGTCTGACCTTCAGGCCTATATTGAGCAGTTTAAGTTCAGCAGTGTTGTGGCCCAGGACCTGCTGGAGTTCTTCCTGGGCTTCTTCCCTGAGCTGAAGGAGAGCTGTGTGTCCCAGAGAGAGGGTGAGTGTGAGCGCGGTGCGGAGAGTGATTAGAGGGAGGGCCATTTTGTCACCTTGTCGCACTGCTGGCGCTGCCTTCAGTTCTCTCTCAGGGGGTTCGGCCCTCGTTCTTTTGACACAGAGAGAAAACAGTTTTGCAGCCTTGTCTTTAATGCCTCCTCAGAGGTGGTTTACTGCTGCCACTGAGCGGGAGTGTTTTCATCTGGGTTTATTCCCAGCGTTTGTATCACATGGTTACCGATAGTAAAGCTGTGACAAAAACAAGCCTCGCCTGTCAGTATATAGATACTGTATAGCTGCGGTTTAACTGCATCATATAGCCTCTTTGTTCTGTGATGCAAGCAATGCCAGCATTTGCTGAATTCATAACATTAACTGTATTTACCAATTATATAATATTTGTGTGGTGGTGAGATAAATTCCAAGAAATGTACTACACACAAAGAATGAGATCTTGGATTAGCCATCTTAGACACACATTATTTAATAAAATAATTTTTTAAAACGTATATTTTGTTAAATATTAATCTCTTCTATTTGCTCCTGTGTCAACACAATGTACCAAGATATGTGGGATGAAGATAATGCATTTAGGGAAAAAGCATTTTACTGTTGAAGGGATCCAGTGGCTGGCTGGATATTCTGTGCTTCATAGATCAATAGCTGCCTCTCTGGTGGATTTGTTCACCCATTCTCTGTAGAATGAAGGAATTAAATGTTTATCTAATCCACCTCTCTCAGGACTTGAGTTTGAGCGCTGGCTGAATGGGTGTGGTCCCCCCCTGTGTGAGCCGGACCTCTCTGCAGGGGGGTTGCTGACAGGCCCGGTCCAGCAGCTCTGTGACCTGTGGGGGTCTGACACCCCCGATTCCCAAGCCATTGCGACCTTTGACCTCACCTCATGGAGCACCTTCCAGACAGTACTGTTCCTGGACCGACTGTTGGACCGATCTCCCCTGTCTCATGGTAATAATGTCTCTGCCCCCTGTTTCAACTCCAGTGTTTTTTACAATGACAGCAAACTGAACTGTGATTTATGCTCTGTGCTCTTTACACCAACCGTGATTGGTTTTCCCATGTGTCACTCAGAGGTGATGACCCGCCTCTCATGCTGCTACTCTGCACTATTGGACGGCATGAATGCGGAGGTGCAGATTCGCTGGCTGCAGATCGTGGTGCGGAACAGCTTCTACCCTGACCTGCCCCAAGTCCGCAGCTTCCTGCACAAACATGTGAGAGATGGAGGGACGGAGGGAGGGATGAAGATCGGGGAGAATTAAGAACATGGGAGAGAGTGGAATGTAGGGTAGAATGGTTGTTAGAGAGGAGGATGAGAAAGATGGAGAGAGTGAGGAAATGGAGTAAGGCAGGAATCCAGTGGGGTGAGGATGTTGGTCCAGGGTTGGTCAGGGTTTTCGGCCCTTAATTTTTTTTTTGCACTTGTTGAATTGTTCAGGGTAGGACTAGCTGCATTTATCGGTTTTGTGTCCATAAAATATAAATGGCCAGATGTAAAATATAAGAACGTTCTGTCTAACTGCTACTAACCAGAAGCCACTGAGAGATATAAGCTCCAGCTTTTCTATCACACCTGTGAAATGCTGAGTAACACAGTTCTCTCAAAATGCACAAACACAGGAAGTGACACAGGAGAGGGAGGGGATGCAGATAGAGGAAGAAAGGAAGGGCTGGAAAATGAATTTGTACAGAAGTCAAATGGAATGTATATCTAAGGAGATAGTAGTTGTGTCCACGGTGATGACAAAAGGTATGCTATAAATATACATTATCTAACTGCCACTGGTCTTCTGTGTTCACCTACCCAACTTTCCCAATACCCTCCCCTCTTCTCTGTCCCTCCTCTCTATTCTCTCCCTCTCTGCTCCCACCAGACGTCTCGTATGTACACGGTTCCTCTCTACGAGGATCTGTGTTCAGGGGTGATGAAGTATTTTGCGGTGGAGGTGTTCTATCAGACCCAGGCCCGTTTACACCCCAACCTGCGTCGGACCCTCCAGCAGATCCTGTACCAGACCAGCGCTGTACCTATCGGGGCCACCTCCCCCTTGCTGCCCCCACCTGCCACAGCCGCCGCCTCCAGCGACCCCCCTGCACCTGGAAGCATCGCCTTGCGGGACGTCAATGTGTCTGCCTGAGAGACCCGTGGATGGACAGACTGACACGCACAGGCTGAGAGAGAAGTGGTGAAACTGACTAGTCCTGGAGTAGGAGGAGAAGTGGATTGAACTTTGTCAAAGTATTAAGTCTGTTCTGAAGGAGACTGAACCAGGGGAGATAGAAAAGACTAACGCGCACACTCAAGAAGCCACACACACACACACACACACACACACACTCATACGCAAGCAGAACTTTATTTAAGGTGTTGTTATGGCATGTCTGATTTTTGTAAGCTAACTGTTGAAGCTGCTCTGGGCAAGCAACAGACAGACCATCTGCCTTCCTGTCTGTCTGTCTGTCCATCTTTCTGTTTGGCAGTTTGTCTGTGTCTGTCTTTGTGTATATGTATGCATGTGTCAAAAGTGCCCAGGCTAAGACCTTGAGCAAGATTGTGTGTGTGCCCATGTGTGCGTGTGTGAGAAATCCTGGAACAGTTCATACCCAGCAACAGTCCTTGGATGACCCAACTAGGTTAGATTGTCTGTTGACTGCTTAATTTGATACTTGTGAATTGTGGGTCAATGGACTGGACCATGTTTAGACTGATGTGTTGCTTTGACTTGACTGGGGCAGGTTCAGAACCAACTGCTTGCCAGTCTCTCAGTCAAAGTGACGAGTGTGAGCCAGTGACTTGAGGTACTTCTGCTCTGAGCATATTTTGAGAGAAGAGATACGTGTGACTACGTTCCTTCAGAGGGCAGATTCGATAAAGAAATCAGTGACACAGTTTACTCACAACACTACACACTTTCATGCCGTTATCAATGAGATGACGAGGGATCCACTCGGAGGTTCACTGCAGATTCACTTGCGAGTTCAGAGCAGAAACATTGTGGAATTAAGCTGGAAAAAGCCGGCTCTGCCTTTCCTTTCCTCGACCAGCCTCCCCAACTCTCCCCATAACTCCCTCCTGTATACCTGGTGCTAACTCCTCCCACCTTGCAATCTCAGGTATGTCTCTCAAGAGGGAGGGGAGGAGCCACATATGTGCCTTTTAAAATCTAGAACTTTGTAATGCAGGTCATGATTTGCCCTTAGCAGCCGATCCTAGTACGGGACATAATTCTACACTCATTGGTTGGGTATTGGTAAAAGGGATGGATAAACTTGACGTTAGGTCAGTTGTTAATGGCAATACGAGCACCCAGTGCCAACTGTCGTTCAGGTTATTGGTCTCGCTGCCATATTTGGCCACAGCGACATTTTGCTGCTCATCTCCTCCTGTGTGTCACAGATTCTTTTGTGAAAAACTGGCAGTTTTTTTTTTTTTTTTAAAGGAGAGATGAATCAATGGGGTAAAAATTCAGAGAACAATGATGTAATTATGTTCATTAAATATGTTTTTCCTTCAGTATTTAGATTTCCCTGCCGTTAATGGACCATATACCCCAGAATTATGATGGAATGGTCAATGACTGAGTTGTAATGGCGCAAAGTGTACACCCTTATCAGGAGCCTTACTGATTTGCACAAATTGAGAGATCGCTGTATTTCACTGTTTTATGTGTAATAAAGGCAGGGCATTTCCTGTTTTTCAAAATACTTGAAGCTTTGGATAGTTTATTTTTTTTAACACTGTCTGTTCTATTGAAGATAACCCCCCTCCCCCACAACATAGATTCCTTCTCTTGCTGCTCTATCAAATACTTTCGCTCTTCCCCTTTCATCTGCCTGCCTAAGCAGACATAACGTCAGGTTCCACTTAGGAGTGGTACACTTTCAAGGTGCTCCTGACCAAACCCCATCTTTCTGCTTTCAATATCTGTTCTGATGTAGCCTACTGTGGATTTACCCTACTTTTGAAATGGACAAACCGATATATATTTTTATTTTCAAAGTCTTTGCACATTTGGCTGATGTATCCTTTAGTTTATCTTTTGCCTGCATCCATACCCACAATGCAATGTACCCAGCATGTAACTTCAAAGGCGTTGGTTATCCAAGGTGTTGAGAAGATTTGCATGTTCAGCTTGTTCTGTGCTGGGACTCAGACCTGAATTATGGTATTAATTATGGAAGTTTTTTTTACTACGGTACATTGGTACAATTGTATTACATGATTTTAGATATTTACTCATTCAGTCGTAACAGTCAATTTTCTAATGATTTATGTGTTACGTTCAATTATGAAATGGTATTATTTTTCAGCAACTACAAATTTCAGGTAACCAGCCTTTTTAAAAGCCGTGTGGTGTAATGACATGATGTTTCCAGCAGATGGAGGACTCGTTGCACTCAATCAGCCGTTATGTGAGATTAGGGGCAAACCGGCATTAATTTAAATAATAGGCTACCCTTCTTAAAATGCATGTTAGAGCTTTATATAAAGCATATAACACAACCAGTTTCACAGTGGTCTGAGCGCAGTACCTGCGTGCATTGTGCTTATTATCAGTGATATTAATGGACCTTGAAGTTCGAGATCATTTATCCTACCGGTAGCCAGAAAGCTCAATGTAAGAGAGAACGGAATTCAATAAACTCGTGGGGCAGGTGCTTTGCTTTGGGTCAATGGTCTCTGAAGTAGATCAGTCGTCTGGCCGTTATCGCTTTCTTTCTCCTTTCGTTATGAATTCCCCTGCGCTCCAGTAGAGGGAGCGCAGAGAAATGACCAAAAGGAGGGGGTAGGTATCCACACTCCACACACATCGACAGACAGCTGTTGGAAAGAGGCAGGCAAAGCACACATCGTTGCAGGGACAGCTAGCTAACTTTATTGTTTAAATTCTGGAGAGTGAACGGAGGCACAGCATACCCAAGCGAAAACTGAAGAATCGAAGGGAAATTCATTATATTTAAACGCCAACTCTGTTTCGTTTCTGGCGTGTAGGTCAGTTGGAGATAAGGTCTCCAGTAAGCACAGAACTGAGAACTGACAACAGCCGGGGGGAAATCGAGGGGTAGGGAGCTCAACGGTGGGTGAACCGGCGCCGGTGAGGCAGTTGGAGCGACCCGGTGCTGGATGTGCTCGGCTTCCCTCTCCCCAGCGGCCTGCCATGGGGGAGACCAAAATTATTTATCACCTCAACGACCAGGAAACTCCATACCTGGTCAAACTGCCCATCGCAGCGGACAGGGTCACTCTTGCAGACTTCAAAAATGTCCTCAATAAACCCAACTATAAATTTTTCTTCAAATCTATGGACGATGATTTCGGGTGAGATTTTTAAATACATTTCTGTCCATGTGTGTGTATCTAGCTGTGACGTATCGTTGTGGTTGTTCTAACAATTTTGTTCAGCTTTTTGCATTCTTAATCCATCTGATACTGTATCCACTTATGTATGCCAGGTACCTAGCGAACTACTTTAAGTGCAGATTTCGCCCGCAGAACTATGTCCATTTCCCCTTGATCTGAATGACCTATGTCGGTCTTCTGTCAACCTGGCGTTGGGAGTGAGTGTGTTTGGAAGAGCTCCGGTATTACGGGTCTCAAATGGGTTTGTAAATGTTATGGATGGCAGCTTTTCTTCGCTAGCAGCGACCATTTTGGAAATGGAAGTAGCTATATGGCTATTGGCAGCGTTGTTACGAGGGGGTGGGATAGGCAGTGCATTCATATTCATATAGTGAGCATGGGAAGTCTGATATTTTAGGAGGGACCGAGAATGACTGAAATTGGGCGATTTTGAGTTCAACTCGTATCCGAGAGAAAGGGTTTCCAAGGTCACCTGTATTTTGATAATCCTAAAAATTGAGCACTCTGGTTTTTATGTGGAAAAGCTCAATGTTTGCCATAAGCTTTATGTTAATTTGTGAGGGTTGTGGCCCGACTGCATTTTACCATATTTGTTTCGGGTAACGTTACAGTGCAAATTAAATTGTGGTCATAACGGCACACTGTAAGTTGTAAATTACACTGGCTAACGTCATTGATCATGGTTCCCAATCATACTCAGTCTCACAGGTAACTTGTCTCCAGGTGTACTCGTGTCCTGCTGGCTAAGTGATGTGTCCGGAGCAGGATTTCTGAATATCTCTTGTTGGCTGTCCTCACTTACTATCCATTCGCCATCGCCAGTGTTTAACGCCTGGAACAAACAAACTTGTTTGACTGACGGGACGCCTTTTCTTATCAAATGTAAATGTTAAGAATAAACATTTGTACTAATTTATTGAAATAAGTTGAACTCTGTTCTGGATAGGAGCGGAAACAAACTCATTAAATTATAAATCCTACGGGTTTCTGTGAAAAGGCCTATCCCGAGAACGACATAACTGACCCCCCACATATGATTCCGCCCATCCAGTGTCTTACACTACATTTAAATTAACAAGTGGTTTATTTGATTACTTAGGCTATTCGCATCCAGGTGGTTCTACTTGGTTTAGCAAACCATGCAAGTCTTGCGCTACTTTAGCCTACTGCAGAAGACACGCGCGCGACTGAGAGACAAAATGAAATGAATCTGTGCCCATACTGCCCTGTTCAAATTCGCTCTTCAAGGTGAACAGTTCCATTGTTGTAGACCCAAGACAATGTGCGTCTCGCACTGGGCCGCTCGCTTCCTGCCGCGTGGTAACGCATTAACTGCTCTACTGACGTTTTGTCGCGATAACAGCGACGGTAGAACTCGGCAATCCTCGAATTCTCTAAAGATTATTATAATAATTTTTCTTCTCCCATTTGGACTATGTAAAGTCAGTGGAACTCTCCTAGATATCAGATATTTTGTACTCTTTACGGAGGTGTTTCTATTATCGATTCTACAAAGCACAGGCTGCATGGTGCACCCTGGTGTCATGGCTACATATTGTGTTCTAAACCTTTTATGCTTGCATTCTCACGTGGGCACACCAACTCACGCACTTTCTCATATACACTGTTGTTCAGCCTGTCACTCACATTACCCTGCAGCTGTTTACATGTGAGATTTGTAAGAATGTATGAAGGCTCTGTGATCACACTGTAGGTGTGTTCATTATGGGATAACCTTGGTTGCCATCTGAAAAATTCATTTATACAGAATCTGTCTGTGTGTCCTCAAGGGATTTCTCTCACTATGCTCAGAGCCCTGATCTCCTCAAGCTCACTGCTACAAGTAGTGATAGACGGACTTGTGTGTGTGGTTTTAGCGTTTCAAATTACACCTTCTGGGAAGCTTCCCCCATGTAGAGGAAGAAGATGCATCCATCTACGTGGGTTTTCGAGAAGTCGAGGAAACGGCACAGCCAATGAAGACTACATTAGTGGGTGGCGTGCCAGCATTTCCAGCCATAATTCAGGCTGACCTGCAATAAGCAGCCTGCAATGGGCTGGCCGACTCCGTTAGACGGTCAATGAAGGCTCTGTTGCACTAGTCTGGCTTTGACTCGTTTTTCTCCTGTGGCATTTTTTCCATGCATGCTGTTGGAAATGGCGAAAATGAGACCCCTCTTGATGGTATCAGTTTGCTGGTGGGGTGTAGAGATGACAGTGCTGGTCTCACACGGTGCTTTGCTCTCCTGCACAAAACAATGACTTTCACTTTTTCTGTTGAGTTTGTCATGTGCTTGTAACCGGTTTTACACCAGTTCTATACAAATGAGCCATCACAATATTATATAAATATGTAACACATCCGACTGGCAGCTATAAGGCACTGACTACAGAGATGGCATATTGTGTGTTAGACTTAAAAAGTAGGTCGCCGAGCATGTGACCCAGGTGCAGTAATTGCCAAATGTGGTGCATTTACTGTGTGTGTGTGTGTGTGTGTGTGTGTGTGTGTGTGTGTTAGGAGGGGTTAACCAGAGCTGCACCAGTGAAATCCTGAATCATACTCGCTTATGCGCAGCAGCTGCTTGGGTTAGGGAGCGTCAGGTCACACAGGCTAACGGCCAGCTGCTCGAGCCTTGTTGTGATAGGCCAGCCCTCCAGCTGCTTCAGAGACTGCACACATCTGCATACTGGCACAGTGGAGGGGGAGGGGCTTGATCTGCATACTGGCACAGTGGAGGGGGTGGGGCTTGATCTGCATACTGGCACAGGGGAGGGGGAGGGGCTTGATCTGCATACTGGCACAGTGGAGGGGGAGGGGCTTGATCTGCATACTGGCACAGTGGAGGGGGTGGGGCTTGATCTGCATACTGGCACAGTGGAGGGGGTGAGGCTTGATCTGCATACTGGCACAGTGGAGGGGGTGAGGCTTGATCTGCATACTGGCACAGTGGAGGGGGTGGGGCTTGATCTGCATACTGGCACAGTGGAGGGGGTGGGGCTTGATCTGCATACTGGCACAGTGGAGGGGGTGGGGCTTGATCTGCATACTGGCACAGTGGAGGGGGTGGGGCTTGATCGTGGGCAGCAAGGTTGTTCTGTCAACGAGGCTGGCTGATGATAAACCTGCATATGAGCTGGAATTACAAACCCAAACCTGGCTACAATTGCACAGTAGTCGAGAAAATTTAGTTGTTCTGTTAATTATACACAGCAAAACGATAAATAAGACCATCGTCAGTAATCACACAAGCATTTGCTGACCACTACATTTGTAGTCAAATTAACTACTCGGATGCAAAATATGATATTTGCAAAGTTGAACTGTGTGACAAAGTTAATACCAACAATTTAAGTAATTAAAAATAAAATGAATACCACCCCCCCTCTTTCTGCTGCATCCCTATTTAATGATGATCTTTCTCATGCTCTCTCTCTCTCTGTGCAGTCTGTCCATCTCTCCCTCCTTCTGTGGGGCTCTCTTAGCTCCTGTCTCAGGCACAGCCGGCTGTGTGTGTGGAGCATATAGGCAGGAATAACAGATGGCCATGGCTTAAAAAGTTGAAAAGGCAACAATGTGAACTATACATTAAGAGTAATGTAAATAAAGTACAGCTTGTACCAAAGTCTTACTCCAGAGACCACCCCTCTTCTACCTTCCTTTTTTTCCCCTCTTTATTCCCTCTTTCTCCTCCCTCTTTCCTGCTGAATCAGTGTTTCACTTAAGGAAGCTGACCTACTTTCTTCTCCCTCCTGTTCTCCCATCTTGTCTTCTCTCTCTCCTCCTGTGTTGCGCTAATACGTGTGTGTTTGTGTACATGATTAATAGGCCTGTTGTTGCTCACTATCGTTCACCATTTTCTGCTCTGAATTGAGTTTGACAATCTAATCAGCATGAACACTGAGCAAAGCGGGTCTTTATTAAGAGGCCTGCTGCTCCCAGATATGCCGAGCTCTGTCAACAGAACAGAGCGGGATGGGACGATCACTGAACCACTGAGAGGAGGAGGTGGAGGAGGAGGAGAACGAGGGGGGAGGGAGGACTGAGACTAGGAGGGATGGGGGAAAACAGAAAGAAAAGGTTTCCATGATGTGGATGAGTGGTGTTGAAAAGAATCAGAGTTGGGTCTGTGGTTTAATGCATGAACAGTGCAGAGGTGATGTTAAACCTTGTGACTACTATAGAAGCTCATAAGCCCTGCAGGTGTCTTCCAACGTTATGATGTGGCCGGCAGCTACAGTGCGTTTGAGCTGCAGCTACGGTGCGTTTGAGCTACAGTGAGTGCGTTTGAGCTACAGTGAGTGCGTTTGAGCTGCAGCTACGGTGCGTTTGAGCTGCAGCTACAGTTCGTTTGAGCTACAGTGAGTGCGTTTGAGCTGCAGCTACAGTGCGTTTGAGCTACAGTGAGTGCGTTTGAGCTGCAGCTACAGTGCGTTTGAGCTACAGTGAGTGCGTTTGAGCTGCAGCTACAGTGCGTTTGAGCTACAGTGAGTGCGTTTGAGCTGCAGCTACGGTGCGTTTGAGTTCGTTTGACGTAGAAATGGAGTTCTAAGCCGCGATTCTGTGCCAGAACTGCTGAGATCCACAGTGCACACACTCATTCAGTGCACACAGCTGGTGGTTAGCAATTATACCACCAACTGAGCATGTTGCCATTTTCACTGTGCTGAGAGAGGGTGGGAGGAGGAGAGAAAGAGAAAGGGAGGGAGGGAGTGAGAGAGGGAGGGAGTGAGAGAGGGAGGGAGGGAGTGAGAGAGGGAGGGAGGGAGTGAGAGAGGGAGGGAGTGAGAGAGGGAGGGAGGGAGGGAGTGAGAGAGGGAGGGAGGGAGTGAGAGAGAGAGGGAGGGAGTGAGAGAGGGAGGGAGTGAGAGAGGGAGTGAGAGAGGGAGTGAGAGAGGGAGGGAGTGAGAGAGGGAGGGAGTGAGAGAGAGAGGGAGGGAGTGAGAGAGGGAGTGAGAGAGGGAGTGAGAGAGGGAGTGAGAGAGGGAGTGAGAGAGGGAGTGAGAGAGGGAGTGAGAGAGGGAGTGAGAGAGGGAGGGAGGGAGGGAGTGAGGGAGCAAGAAAGGAGGAATTCCATGCAGGTGACATCAAACTAAAGGCATCAGTTAACTTATAAAGGACTGTTTATAGGCCTACCTGTGTTTTCTGCACAATAATAACATGCTTTTGTGTGTATTTATTTAGCCTATATTAGATGTGTGAATGAATGTTTTTTTTATGTTGCAAGTAATGCATGAGAATGAAAATGCATCTCTTATCAGGTTTACTTTTTATGTCAGGCAGCCTGTAAAGAAAATAACTTCAGCCCAATAAAGTGTGGAAGGAGAGAGTTAGCTTTCTATGGAGACTATTTTATTATTATTGTTACCCAGTTTTATCAGCGGAAGCCCAGTGGAGGGTCTGTTTCTCTTGACTCATTTTCCTATTGAACTTAATGGAAAAGAAAGTTAGGAGAAACAACCCTTAAAATGATCCATCCATATCTACTGCATATCTGGCAGCAGAGTGATCGTTTGAGGCTCGTTTGATACCTCAGACCCTTGATGACTTACAGCCATTTAGCCAACCGTGGGTTCCATACTATTCCCATGTAATTTACAGCTTAATCTAGTCCCACCCAATTCCCATAGAGAATGCAGAGAGGTTATAGTATCGCTTGCAACAGTACCTGAAAATAAGATATCAAGAGTCCTTTGATATCCTTTTATACCCACTCATGATAGCGTCACCTGTTTACCTGTGGAATGTTCCAAACAGGTGTTTTTTGAACTTCCCCATTTATGTATTTTCTTGCCCCTGTCCCAACTTTTTGGGAATGTGTTGCAGGCATCAAATTCAGAATTAGGGTATATTTACAAAGATCAATAAAGTTGATCAGGTAAAACATTAAATATCTTTTTTTTTGTACTGTTATGAATTAAATATATGTAAAAGACAATTGACAAATGGCTGCTTTCTGCTTTTATGTGCATTTTACATACTGTCCCAACTTTTTTGGAATTGGAATAAGTTATGAGCCAGGGCGAATAGCTGTGTTTTGAGCAGTTTTGTGAAGTCGGGTAGTGTCTGCATGTTTGATATGTGCGGGGCGGGAGTTCCAGAGTGTGGGAGCGGCACTGAAAGCATTTGTTTGCTCCTACGGTGGAGGAAGAGGCCTGTGTGTGTGTGTGTGTGTGTGTGTGTGTGTGTGTGTGTGTGTGTGTGTGTGTGTGTGTGTGTGTGTGTGTGTGTGTGTGTGTGTGTGTGTGTGTGTGTGTGTGTGTGTGTGTGTGTGTGTGTGTTTCGGAGAGAGAATACAATGCTGAAGAAATGATGATGTTAATTACTTGTGAATCTTGTGTACAGCACAAGAGGCATTGGTGATATGTGTGAAGCCCCAGCTGCTGTGAACGCATCACGTTTGTGACGTACAGCGCAGGATGAATGTGTGGCATGCGAGCCCGCTCGCCTGTGACGTCCGGGTTCAGAGTTCAGACAGGTGTGACTGGGTGAAGGAGGGAGGCCGAGTCGGGCAGACTCACATTCCTGTCAGTCACAGCACCACCTGACCCTGCAGCCTCTGTCTGTTCGTCAAGATGTCGTCACTTCCATCTCTGACCAAGTGTGTGTAGAAAAATTCATATGTATATGGCCTTTGGAAAATAAATATGTAGGCTATAGGCGATGTAGCCTCTTTGTTTTATCTCTTGACATTTTGCTAATGTGACATAACAAAGAAGTGATTCAGAAAGAAAATTTAACTGAAATTAGTTTTTCTTGGTGTTCGATCACACCAGCACGTGCAAGAACGGCAAAGCAGATCAAAATGAATTAAAAATGGGCAGAAATGGCGAGACCGTGTGAATGCTGACGCATATGAAAACATCCTAAATATCCATTAATTCACATTGTACAGAAAATTATACAGGTAAAAGGGATATAAAGCGTATAATTGCTCTGTACCGTGTGTGTTTGAGAGAGAAATGATGAATATGAGAGAGCGTATTGGAGCATGTACAGCAGCTCGGTTAATGCACTTATGTAATAGTGCTATTTTTAGCCTGACATCATTATTCTTTGTTTCCGTTACTCTACCGTCACATTCATGGCCAAACCCTAGAATAAAATGAAAAGTATTTCGATTTCAACAGCTTTGCCGCTATACTTATTATTTTTCTAATATTGCAGATGGTTTGGATTTCTTCTCTTTATTTATTTATTTATTTTTAGAATGGACGCCGTATTATTACTGCAAGTAGGCTATCGTATTTATTATTTACGCTTATTACGGCTGGCTACTCGTAAAAAGTCAGATATTTTATTGTAAAGGTCTGTAAATGCATTAAACATGACCCTCATTGAAGCGTGGTTGACATCACAAATGTGTATGCAAATTATTCTTTAGCCGTAGGTCTCAACTGATATATTCAATATGATTTCACTTAGTTAAAATGTGGTTGTAATATTGTCTAAATTGGGAGCTATTGACTATATTTGTCCCTTCAGGCCTAATATTGTGATCATCATGTAACTAAACAAAGGAGCCGTGTATACAGGCACTTGCAAGATGTGCATAGTTACGATGTGTGAAGAGTTCAACCACACATTTAAAATTTCTCAGTCTGTAATGAAATGGTTCATCTTACAGTGGTTTTCACAGTGCAACATTTAAGAAATCTGTAATTATTTGGCTAAGAATATCCTGCGTTAGTGTGTGAAGTCCATGACTATTAGGCTATTGGTTTTCCACTTGTGCTTGAATTAGCATACTAGGTGCTTCTCTATTCAGGGCAGACACTAAACTCCTACCATGGGTACAATTGTGTGGAAATTTGGGATTTCGTACAAATTAGTGATTGGTTTGAAATGGAATTGCAATTTACATTTGACTTTATTATGCAGTGGAATTGCTTTGTTACTCTGCACTAATGACACTTTTTACAAACTATTATTACTATTGTGACGTGGCAGAGCCATCTCCTCACCCCAGAATTAATAGTGGTTTCTATAGCAACAGGGGGGTGGGTCACTTGGGGTCAGTACCTATTGAGAAGGCAGATGGAAGGAGGTGCGGATGGGGGAGGAGGTGCTGAGCGCGTGCAGATAATTTATTGAGCGTGGGTGTGCCCGGTTTTGATTTGACGTGCGTGTGTGAGAGAGATGTGTAGATTCTCATATCTATAACCCTGGTTGCAATGGATTGTGGGTAGTTTGGGCCATAAATCTCTGGAGCTACACTTTTTAATACTCTGTTTATTTGTCATGTTGAGTGTGTGTGTGTGTGTGTGTGTGTGTGGTGTGCGCGCGCGCGCTCTGCTCTGCTGTCACTGTTGTTTGTCCCCATTGTTGTGGGTGGTCACTGTTCTGCTTGTTAGTAAACCTACTCTCTCCTTCGAATATTCTATTTCAATTGCTTTATTGACATTCATTATATTTTTTCATATAGCCCATTTTACCTACCAGAATTTAAAAAATAAAAACAGCAGCAGTCAGAACAGCATTGTGGAGTGATGTTTCAGGCATTACATTCATTAGTGGGTCTTTAGGGTGGAGCTTGATAGCATTTTGAGTGATAGGCAGGTGCATTCATTAAGCCACCATCTCAATTTAACGAAGGCAGGCCTTACAGGGCATTCTGGACACTGGCGTATGTTTGGAAAATGTTAAATATGATTACACTGGATTCTGGGAAATGAGTCTGAAGGAAATGAGGCTGTGTTTTGCACATGTGTCTGTTATCTGGCCTGCTGCATCCTATTCAGTGATCTCTCTCTCTCCCTCTCTCTCTCCCCTCCACACACACACACATACACACAGGGTGGTAAAGGAGGAAATCTCAGATGACGACGCCAAACTGCCATGTTTCAATGGGCGCGTGGTCTCCTGGGTAAGCGCGGTGTCCTTACCTCCTTTCTCCTTTTCCCTAAGCTCACCTCCTCATTCTCTTAGCTTTAACTCTCCTGACAGATTCAGGAGATGAGATTTTATTCTGATAGTTTCATCTCCCCATGACACTTTTACGCCTCTCCCTTTCCCTGTGTGTGTGTGTGTGTGTGTGTGTGTGTGTGTGTTTAGTTTAGTTTTTTAGTTTATTTTGGTCATTATACAGCTCATACAATCAAATACACATGTGGGTAAACATCAAATTAAAAAAATAAACTACCTCAGAGTGTTTGTCAATTACATTGCAGCTGCCCCCACCCTTAACAGGACTCTCTGGGGAAATGGCATGAAGGGCTGGGGGCTGTGTGTGTGTGGGGTCGGGGGTGTGTGTGTGTGTGGGTGAGAGACATCTGTCCCCAGATAAGCCATTTCTCCCATTTAATACCTTTCTTCTCTATCATGACACACAAGCAAATTCTGCTACTTGAGAGAGAGTCAAAGCCAAGCTTGTTCTTTGATGAGGCTTTCAAGAAGAACTTAGCCTTCCTTTAAACTGCGCCTCAATCAGTTGATCACTGTGTGTGTGTGTGTGTTGATCACTGTGAGCGTATATGCCTGTATCTAGGTGTGTTTGACCCTTTGGTCCTTTCTGTCTGTGTGCTCCCTGTTTCTCTCTCTCTCTCTGGCCCTCTTTCACTCACTCACTCACTCACTCTCTCTCTCTCTCACTCACTCACTCACTCACTCACTCACTCACTCACTCACTCACACTCACACTCACACTCACACGCACACGCACACGCACAGTGTGGATACTTTCTCATTTGTCATTTACTCCCCCCTCAGATTTAAAACATGAACAAGTTCACCAGAGATACACGACACTCTTAGATTCTGTCCTCCATTACATTTTAATTCACCTTAAAGCAAATGATCCTTGAAGCTCAAAGTTGTTTAACAGTGTAGAACAAAAAGTGTGTAAGGGGGGTGTTGGCACACGTGGACACAAGTGGAGCTTTCCTGGGGGAGTGTTCATGGGGCTAGTAAGGCTGTTGAAATTCCTTAAGTACATTCACTGTTTGTCCGTCACATTTTGTTCAATATAGGCATTGATTCTGCAGTGTAGTGATGGTAGCCGAGTGACAGACACACAGTCATTAAACAGTATGTACTTACTGTCCTCTCTTTCCCTAAATCTCCTCATTCAGAACTCTTTATTTGCATACATTAGATTTTTTAAATATATTGCCACATTAATATGTATATTAATAGCCAGCTGGGTCTGGAGGATTTGAATAGATATTTCTGCCAGTCTTAATTAGTACCCAGTAATTAAAATAGGTTATTTTTCAGTTCTCCTACAATCTAATTTTACTGTCTAATTGAATTCTCTGTTTGATGATATAAATTTAAATATGAACTATGCTGTTGTTTTTCGAGAGACAGGTGTTAAATCCATAAAAGGTAATGTTTTGCTCATGGATAACTGGGTTTTCATCGAGTAATTTGTCATTGCACCGTCAACGGACCATTCAAGTGAGAGAATCTCTCTCACACGCACACGCACACACACACACACATACGCACACACACATACGCACACACACACACACACACACACACCTCTTACTGGGTCTAAACAGTTCAATGGTTCAATTTATATTTGTATTGAATATATCTGCTGAAATCCTCTCAGCCTGACTATGACACAAGAGACGGATAGAACAAATGATTATTGATTGTGATATTTTATCCAGTACAATTATATGTAATAAATAGACCAATGACGTTTATTCACGTTTTTTCTGTGGAGAACCATAACATGATCCCGAACCTGTCCCTCAATGCAGACACCCGTGGCTGGGGTGGGGGTGGGGTGTGGGTTTTTGTTCCATCTGAGCTCGATAACAGGTGTTTGATGGATGATTAAAAGTCTGTGTCTGAATATATTCTGCATGGCGAAATGCAGAGTGCCTCCAGCACATGGTCGCCTGTATTTATTACACCTGATTAAAATAAATCCAGTTCTGTAGTTATAGGTTTGGATTGGAGAAAAGGTCAGCTCTGGCACTCAAGGGTTTACTACCCCTGTTTGAGAGGATCAGACCAATACCAGGAGCCTGAGACACTGTGCGGCTTCCTGTCTGTCTGTCTCATCGTCTGTCTGTCTCTCCCCAGCTGGTGTCAGCGGATGCCTCCCACTCAGACGAGGGCTCTGTGTGTGCGGACAGCCAGGCTGACCTGCTCCCCCCTCCGGAGAGGACCGGGGGCATCGGAGACTCCAGACCCCCCTCCTTCCAGTCAGTACCACACTCCTGTGTGTGAGTCAGAGAGGGAATGAGTGTGTTTGTGTGTGTTTGTGAATGTGCGTTCATGTTCATGGATTGTGTACATCACAGTTCTGTCAATAGACCTGATGTGAAAGTCATTGGATTATAATCAGTTACTGTGATAGCTTGCATGTAAGCAGCTTTGACCCGTGGAATAGTCATTAGTTGGAATAGCTTTGACGTGTGGAATAGGCTTTGTTATTCTTTGTGTATCTCTTGGCAGGTGTTTGTGTTTGTTTTGTCTGTGCACAGTATGAGTGTTTCTCGCGCAACCTCTTGCTCTCAATTAATAGTTTTTCCCATTTCAATTTGCTTTTATTGGCAGAACAAATATAACATTAGTATTGGGAAAGTGCAGACATACTGCATACTGATCACTGTGAGCGTATGTGCCTGTATCTAGGTGTGTTTGACCTTTTGGTCCTTTCTGTCTGTGTGCTCCCCGTTTCTCTCTCTCGCTCTCTGGCACTCACTCACTCACACACTCACTCACACACTCACTCACACACTCACACTCACACTCACACTCACACTCACACTCACACACACACACACACACACACACACACACACAGCGTGAATAATCAGAAACGCATCCCTGCTGTGCATTGGCCTGGTGACAGGACATGGTGTGTCATGAGCTCCCTCTAGTGGTGAAGTCTTCATACTGAAATCGCTCTGGCGTTGAGTCAGACCTGGCTGGCTCCTGGTAACCAGGGCTGCCGGGTGAAATGATATTATATTATTCCCAGGCCTGGGACAATAATATTTACCACAAGTTTACCGACCATTGGGCCCCCCTGCCCTCCTCCGGGGCCCAGGACCACATTCCCGGTTGCCCCCCCTGACAGCCTGCTGGTAACTGACATTAAGTTATTGGAATTCCTGTTTCCATGTGGAGTGGAGAATGATGTCAGGGTTTTTGGCTTATTACGGTTTGACTGATAATTACGGTTGGACTCCCTCCCCTCTCTTACCATCTAATCTCTCCCTGCTTCTCTTGCAGCGGGAATGCTGCATGCGGCCAAGGCACTGTGGGCAACGAGACGGGGGCGGAGTCTGTGCTTTCACTGCGGAAAGACAGGGAGAAGGACCGAGAGAGAGAGAGGGAGAGGGAACGACCGCGTAAAAAAGACCACGGTGAGTTCCACTGCGTGTTTGGCCATCACTTCCTGTCTGTCTATATCTTCACGTGACCGTGTACCAGGTCCACACTTGATTACATTTTGTCAGACTGAAGTAATGCGTATTAAATTAAATCCGCAATGCTTTTGTTGAATGAAATTCAATTTAGATTTAGGTACTGTCATTATGAACAGCATTCCTGATGACTGTGCTGTGTGGCTGTTTATTTATGAGCCTCTGTATGGTTGTTTTCTGTTGGCCGGTAAGTGTGTGCCTCCCTATCTGTTTGCAGGTAAGTGTGTGGCTCTGTCTCTCCCTTGACTCTCTCTCCTCCGTAGGCGCTCGTGTGAATGGCCACTCGCGGCCGGAGCGGAGGCCAGAGCTGGCAGGTTATGAAAGCACCTCTACCCTCATGAGCAGCGACCTGGAGTCCACGAGCTTCTTCAACTCCGAGGACGACGACTCCACCAGCCGGTGAGGCCCACAGACGGGTACTGCAGCAACACCTGAGTGACTGTGGTCAGAACCCGGGCCGGTACTGATCCAGTGGATGCTGTCTAAACGCAGAACACGCCGTTTTACTGGTGTTTTCTGGACAAAATCAGATCAGTATTGCACACGGTTATCATATGGTAAACCCTGTGGATTTTTGATGTGATGTAATCCTTTCTCAGGTTGAGCAGCTCTACGGAAAAAAGCAGCTCATCCCGACTCATGAGACGACATCGCCGTCGCCGACGGAAACCTAAAACGCCGCGCATGGAGAGGGTGAGGCTGTCATGTGTAGATGCGACAATCGCACACTAATCACTTTCTCACACACACACACACACACACACACTCAGGCTGCTGCTACAGCAGCTTCAACTCACACACTCAGAACTTGCTCTGTGTTTATTGTTGTATTTGGGTGTCCTTACTTCTCTCTCTTTCCCTCCTTCTATGCCCCCTCTCTGTCCCCCTCTCCTCCTCTGTCTATCTCTCCCTCTCTCCTCTGTCCCTTTCTCCCTCTCTCCTCTGTCCCTCTCCTCCTCTCTCTTCTGTCCCTTTCTCTCTCTCTCCTCTGTCCTTCTGTCCCCCTCTCCCTCTCTCCTCTGTCCCTCTCTCCTCTGTCCTTCTCTGTCCCTCTCTCCTCTGTCCCTCTCTCTCTCCTCTGTCCTTCTCTCCTCTGCCCCTCTCTCCTCTGTCCTTCTCTCTCTCCTCTGTCCCTCTCTCCTCTGCCCCTCTGTCCTTCTCTCTCTCCTCTGTCCCTCTCTCCTCTGCCCCTCTCTCCTCTGTCCTTCTCTCCTCTGTCCTTCTCTCTCTCCTCTGTCCCTCTCTCCTCTGCCCCTCTGTCCTTCTCTCTCTCCTCTGTCCCTCTCTCCTCTGCCCCTCTCTCCTCTGTCCTTCTCTCTCTCCTCTGTCTTTCTCTCTCTCCTCTGTCCTTCTCTCTCTCCTCTGTCCCTCTCTCTCCTCTGTCCCTCTCTCCTCTGTCCCTCTCTCTCTCTCTCTCTCCTCTGTCCTTCTCTCTCTCTCTCTCTCTCCTCTGTCCCTCTCTCGCAGTCATCCTCGTTCAGCAGTATTACAGACTCCACTATGTCTCTGAATATCATCACTGTCACTTTAAACTTGGGTAAGTTTGTGCGTCTGTCTGTTTGTCCGTGTTTTTTTTCTTTGTGCCAGAGCCCTCACTAACTACACATCAGCTCAGTTGGAGAGGGAGAGCACCATTTTAGCCAATTAAACTGGGGGATGATTACGTGGCAGGTTGAGAGAACCAGGATACCGGCGAACCCCCTACTCTTTATGATGAGTGTGGTGGGACCTTAATGCCCGTAGTGAGTGAGGACCTGGGTTTAACGTCTCATCCAAAATACGGCGTATCCTACAGTACAGTGTCCCCCGTCACTGCACTGGGGCACTGAGGTTTATTAGACCGTAGGGAGGATTGCCCTCTACTGGCCCACCAACACCACTTCCAGCAACTGCAGTTTTTCCAGGTGGTCTCTCATCCAAGTACTAACCGTCGCCGAGCGCACTCTCGCTTGGCTTCAGCCATCCAGCAGGGGCAGAGTGCTGGACTAAACACAAAGAAACCTTTCTGCAATGTGGGCAAATTAAAGCAACTGGAGTGAAGGTCAGGCGGAAGTTCTATATTTGTTTCAGTGTAAGTTTAGGGATCGTTTATCCTGGCTTTGGGTCAAGGTGCTTGCTTACCTTTTTCTTGAGTTATTCATTTAAAAAAATTAAAATGTGGGCTGCTGGGTGGCGCACAGCTGGCTTTAGCTCCACCCGGCAGTGGGAGGGGTTCAGTCAGCTGAGAAGACGGCGTCTCTGTCGGGCGCCCGCAAGTCCTGCTGTTGAGCTGCACATGAGGCGTCTTTCTCCAACATCACGTGCTTCAGAGGAGAGCTCTTGGTCGCAGCGGGCGTGGCAGCGCGAGAATGATTGCGTATTCCATTGGGCAGAATAAGGAGTAAAAGCATTAGCTCAGGCACTAAGTAAATGCTAATGCTGTCAGTAACATATTCCAGGTGTCCAGGTCCTCCCAGCCTCCCACACCCTCTCTACTGCTGACCTACAGCTGTAGCCGCTGGCGATTAATTTTTCTGCTCGAATGCAAATTTAGCTGCAGGTCATCTCCCTGAAGGCTGGCAGCAGCCCAAACTGAGGAGAAACCGCCCGAACTTTGCCTGCTGTCCTTGGCTAAGAGATTTCCACACAAAAAAAACCTCTAAATAACATCTGTGCAGCTCTGGTCCTCGGGTGCAACTAGCAGTCAACAACGGTTGCGTGCACCTTCCTTCCCTGTGTTTAATCACAGTGTTTTCGGAGCCAAATTAATTATGCGGCCTGCTGACACCACGAGCCGCTTGGATACGACTGGGCACCACAAATGCTTGGTTGGCTGAGCACAAAAGCAGGTTTACTGAGAAGCACATTGGAACTGAACTAAGAAAGCAAGCCAAGGTGCAGCTCCTCAGAGGAAAGACAGCATTAGGTTTGCAGTTTGTGCAGCTAAGGAAGCTGCCTCACCTTCTAGGCATTCATCAGTGTCAGCATCTTTCATTAGCATTTGGAAAGCGATCTTTAAACTATGCCAGTTTATGTCAATTTGGACTCTTTCTGGAAATTTCTTTAAGTTCAGTTCACTGGTGGAGCACAGGTATATTCAGCTCGCAGCACCAGGTTCTGCTGGAGGTGGATCATGAGCATTAAGCAGAAAATTCACACTCAGCAAACCTTGTTTTTCTCTTTCTCTCTCTCTCTGCAGAGAAATATAACTTTCTTGGCATCAGTATTGTGGGACAAAGCAACGAGAAGGGCGACGGGGGGATCTACATTGGATCCATCATGAAAGGCGGAGCTGTGGCGGCTGATGGACGGATTGAACCTGGGGACATGTTGCTTCAGGTAGGGAGGGGACACGCTGCTGCAGGTAGGGAGGGGACACGCTGCTGCAGGTAGGGAGGGGACACGCTGCTGCAGGTAGGGAGGGGACACGCTGCTGCAGGTAGGGAGGGGACACGCTGCTGCAGGTAGGGAGGGGACACGCTGCTGCAGGTAGGGAGGGGACACGCTGCTGCAGGTAGGGAGGGGACACGCTGCTGCAGGTAGGGTGGGACACGCTGCTGCAGGTAGGGAGGGACATGTTGCTGCAGGTAGGGAGGGGACACGCTGCTGCAGGTAGGGAGGGACATGTTGCTGCAGGTAGGGAGGGACATGTTGCTGCAGGTAGGGAGGGACACGCTGCTGCAGGTAGGGAGGGGACACGCTGCTGCAGGTAGGGAGGGGACACGCTGCTGCAGGTAGGGAGGGGACACGCTGCTGCAGGTAGGGAGGGGACACGCTGCTGCAGGTAGGGAGGGGACACGCTGCTGCAGGTAGGGAGGGGACACGCTGCTGCAGGTAGGGAGGGGACACGCTGCTGCAGGTAGGGAGGGGACACGCTGCTGCAGGTAGGGAGGGGACACGCTGCTGCAGGTAGGGAGGGACACGCTGCTGCAGGTAGGGAGGGACACGCTGCTGCAGGTAGGGAGGGGACACGCTGCTGCAGGTAGGGAGGGGACACGCTGCTGCAGGTAGTGAGGGCACACGCTGCTGCAGGTAGGGAGGGACCAGTTTCAGCAGGTAGGGAGGGGACACGCTGCTGCAGGTAGGGAGGGACATGTTGCTGCAGGTAGGGAGGGGACACGCTGCTGCAGGTAGGGAGGGGACACGCTGCTGCAGGTAGGCGGGGGACATGTTGCTTCAGGTAGGGAGGGACACGCTGCTGCAGGTAGGGAGGGGACACGCTGCTGCAGGTAGGGAGGGGACACGTTGCTTCAGGTAGGTGGGGGACATGTTGCTTCAGGTAGGGAGGGACACGCTGCTGCAGGTAGGGAGGGGACACGCTGCTGCAGGTAGGGAGGGACATGTTGCTTCAGGTAGGTGGGGGACATGTTGCTTCAGGTAGGGAGGGAACCGCTGCTGCAGGTAGGGAGGGGACACGCTGCTGCAGGTAGGGAGGGGACACGCTGCTGCAGGTAGGGAGGGGACACGCTGCTGCAGGTAGGGAGGGGACACGCTGCTGCAGGTAGGGAGGGACATGTTGCTTCAGGTAGGTGGGGGACATGTTGCTTCAGGTAGGTGGGGGACATGTTGCTTCAGGTAGGTGGGGGACATGTTGCTTCAGGTAGGGAGGGACACGCTGCTGCAGGTAGGGAGGGGACACGCTGCTGCAGGTAGGGAGGGGACACGCTGCTGCAGGTAGGGAGGGGACACGCTGCTGCAGGTAGGTGGGGGACATGTTGCTTCAGGTAGGGAGGGGACATGCTGCTGCAGGTCGGGAGGCACACGCTGTTGCAGGTAGGGAGGGGTAGGGCTCAAAGCAGATGGGTGTGGATAAATGTAGATGTGGTAGGGCTAAAAGCAGATGGATGTGGATAAATGTAGATGTGGTAGGGCTAAAAGCAGATGGATGTGGATAAATGTAGATGTGGTAGGGCTAAAAGCAGATGGATGTGGTTGGGCTAAAAGCAGATGGATGTGGATAAATGTAGATGTGGTAGGGCTAAAAGCAGATGGGGGTGGATAAATGTAGATGTGGTAGGGCTAAAAGCAGATGGGGGTGGATAAATGTAGATGTGGTAGGGCTAAAAGCAGATGGATGTGGTTGGGCTAAAAGCAGATGGGGGTGGATAAATGTAGATGTGGTAGGGCTAAAAGCAGATGGATGTGGTTGGGCTAAAAGCAGATGGATGTGGATAAATGTAGATGTGGTTGGGCTAAAAGCAGATGGATGTGGATAAATGTAGATGTGGTAGGGCTAAAAGCAGATGGGGGTGGATAAATGTAGATGTGGTAGGGCTAAAAGCAGATGGGTGTGGATAAATGTAGATGTGGTAGGGCTAAAAGCAGATGGGGGTGGATAAATGTAGATGTGGTAGGGCTAAAAGCAGATGGATGTGGTTGGGCTAAAAGCAGATGGATGTGGATAAATGTAGATGTGGTAGGGCTAAAAGCAGATGGGTGTGGATAAATGTAGATGTGGTAGGGCTAAAAGCAGATGGATGTGGTAGGGCTATAAGCAGATGGGTGTGGATAAATGTAGATGTGGTTGGGCTAAAAGCAGATGGATGTGGTTGGGCTAAAAGCAGATGGATGTGGATAAATGTAGATGTGGTAGGGCTAAAAGCAGATGGGTGTGGATAAATGTAGATGTGGTAGGGCTAAAAGCAGATGGATGTGGATAAATGTAGATGTGGTAGGGCTAAAAGCAGATGGGTGTGGATAAATGTAGATGTGGTAGGGCTAAAAGCAGATGGATGTGGTTGGGCTAAAAGCAGATGGATGTGGATAAATGTAGATGTGGTAGGGCTAAAAGCAGATGGGTGTGGATAAATGTAGATGTGGTAGGGCTAAAAGCAGATGGATGTGGTAGGGCTATAAGCAGATGGGTGTGGATAAATGTAGATGTGGTAGGGCTAAAAGCAGATGGGTGTGGATAAATGTAGATGTGGTTGGGCTAAAAGCAGATGGATGTGGTTGGGCTAAAAGCAGATGGATGTGGATAAATGTAGATGTGGTTGGGCTAAAAGCAGATGGATGTGGTAGGGCTAAAAGCAGATGGATGTGGATAAATGTAGATGTGGTAGGGCTAAAAGCAGATGGATGTGGATAAATGTAGATGTGGTAGGGCTAAAAGCAGATGGATGTGGATAAATGTAGATGTGGTAGGGCTAAAAGCAGAGGGATGTGGATAAATGTAGATGTGGTAGGGCTAAAAGCAGATGGATGTGGATAAATGTAGATGTGGTAGGGCTAAAAGCAGAGGGATGTGGATAAATGTAGATGTGGTTGGGCTAAAAGCAGATGGATGTGGATAAATGTAGATGTGGTAGGGCTAAAAGCAGAGGGATGTGGATAAATGTAGATGTGGTAGGGCTAAAAGCAGATGGATGTGGTAGGGCTAAAAGCAGATGGATGTGGATAAATGTAGATGTGGTTGGGCTAAAAGCAGATGGATGTGGTAGGGCTAAAATCAGATGGGGGTGGGTGACTGGGTTTAGGAAGAATGTAAGTGTGTGTGAGGAGCCAAACCCATACTGAGAACAGCTGTGTGATTATATTTCTATTTCTCTCTCTTTCTCTTTCTTTTCACTCTGTCTAATTTAAGGTGAATGACATCAACTTTGAGAACATGAGCAACGATGACGCAGTTCGAGTGCTGAGGGAAATTGTGCACAAGCCGGGGTGAGGAGCACACGCTGATTATTACTCTGGTGTGGATGCCATGGACTCTGATGCACACTGACACCCACCTGACTCCCTTCTCATAAGCCAGTGCCAGATGCTAATGTGTAGCTCTATACCTCCTGGGTACTTATCCCACACTGGCACAGTTACAGTTGTTCCAGTGCCAGATGCTAACGTGTAGGTCTATACCTCCTGGGTACTTATCCCACACTGGCACAGTTACAGTTGTTCTATGTGTGGTCGAATCTTTTCTGATGTCGCTGTAAATTCTCCGCATCTCTTGGCCAAGTGGTGAAAGGATTTTAGGTCTCGCTTCATCAGATAATTTGTGGATTTTTAGCTGCTATACATTTAGACTCGATGCCACATTCTTTGAGTGAGTACTTACTTTGAAACAGAGAAGCTAAATTTGATACAGATGGCCAAAACAATAAAATTAAACATGTACCATTAACTGCCATGCACCATCGGAAGTATGATTTCATTTAAACTACGAAAATATTTGTCAGTTAGTAAATGTTGCCCTGAGGGGACATATCACCCAGTGTTACTAAATATAACCATGGAGACTGGCCAAACGCATTTTAATGTCTGTATATACACGCACACACACACACACACACACACACAGGAAACTTAATATATCCACGCATGAATATGTGTGTTTGGAATTGTGTTGTTGTCTTTCCTCTGCCCGTGCTGACGTTGTGTAAAAACCGTTGGTGCTCTGTGTCGACAGCCCTATTACTCTAACAGTGGCAAAGTGCTGGGACCCTAACCCTCGCGACTGCTTCACTCTGCCACGGAGTGAGTATTTATACTCTATTCTACACTTTCTCCTGGACACATAGTCACTGGTATCACTCAGCACTCCTACTAAAGGGTTTTTCTCGATATTATCAACCGAGGTAAACGAAGGGACTGAGCTGCAGGTGAAACGGTACACTGAGCAGCCAGCCATGATGTGAGAGATGTGACAGTGCTGATGGGAGATGTAGTCCTCTCCACACAGGACTGTAGAAGAAACGGTACACTGAGCAGCCAGCCATGATGTGAGAGATGTGACGGTGCTGATGGGAGATGTAGTCCTCTCCACACAGGACTGTAGAATCTGTGGGTCACGCAAAGCACCAGAGACTCATAACGAACACGACAGTGAAACATACAAACCTGTAGCCTACAAACCCAAGGAACTTTAAAGCAAAATGAAAAAATGTATTACAAATAATGCTCGCATTTCAATACCTCTGCACATATGGTTAGGTTTATTATTTAACATGATGGCACATATGTAGAAACTCACGTAAAATGTGATACCATATAATATTAAAAAGAGAAAATATTTAATTAAGCCTAATATTTCAACCTAATTGGCTGAAGGGTTTCAGTAAGTATTGTATATAAGATGGTGTGCTTTCTACTCCAGGTACTATTATAGAAAGAAAAAGTTGCCAAGAGCACGCTGCAAAGGTCAGACACGGTCGTCAAGCTAAAATGTACTTATCTGTGGCAAAGTTAACATGGTGCAAAAAAGAAAAAGTGCACATGGAAAAAAAATGCTAGACTAGAGTATAGTTTGGCAACTTTGCCACTATTAAATCTATTTTTGCTAGACGACACTGTCCGACCCTACATTCACAGAGTGCTCTTGGGCCCTTTTTCTTTCTATATTGATTTTTGCCTGACGCACCTGTTAGGTTTTTCCCCAAAGAGACGACCCGGAGACTGGGCAATCTGACCAGGAATGAAAGTTTATTCCACACAGCGATCCACAGCGAGTTGGTAAAGAGTCTAAAGGGAGGATATCTCACCTGAATATATACACAGGGATAGATGAGCAGTGTATGAGCCTTTGTGGTGCTGATAAAGCACCTGTAATCAAAGTCAGGAAACGACAGGGTCTGATCAACTCACTCATTCTGTGATGCAGCTGATCTCATCAAGGTGGCACAGTACAATTAGAGAATGCATTTTACAACAGACAGCATACACAATTCTTCACACCTGTGACAGCTCTTATTTACTGAGCGCAACAATTCTATTTTCACTCGGTACAATTATAAAATGTTCATAATTTTCACATCTGGAACTCCCCTCGTTTTTTCCCAGGTGAGCCGATCCGGCCCATTGACCCTGCTGCGTGGGTGTCCCACACTGCAGCCATGACGGGGGCGTACCCAGCGTACGGTATGAGCCCGTCCATGAGCACCATCACCTCCACCAGCTCCTCCATCACCAGCTCCATCCCTGAAACCGAGCGTAAGTGTCCAACCCCAAACCCAAACCCCTAAACCACACACATTATCCCCTCTCCTGAACCCCTAAACCCCCCCACCCCACACCCACCTATGCCCTCACCCAAACCACAAACCCCAAACCCCCCACACCCACCTCAACCCTCACCTAAACCTGGATCTTAAACCCCCAAACCCCACGCTGGATGTCCGTGGTTATGCTGACACCTAC
Source organism: Ilyophis sp. 1 JC-2022 (assembly GCA_022702515.1). Classification (NCBI taxonomy): domain Eukaryota; kingdom Metazoa; phylum Chordata; class Actinopteri; order Anguilliformes; family Synaphobranchidae; genus Ilyophis; species Ilyophis sp. 1 JC-2022. The sequence continues at coordinate 111,164,635 of CM040402.1, read as the reverse complement.
CACCAACAACCCTGCTCCCCAAATCACAGCTTACACACGACACACCACGCATCCATCCCCCGTGTACAACATGCTGCATACACTTACTGTCTCTCAGCCTCTATTCTACCCACACGACACACCACGCATCCATCCCCCGTGTGCAACATGCTGCATACACTTACTGTCTCTCAGCCTCTATTCTACCCACACGGCTGCTGTCACCAAACTGAGCAAAACCCCAAACTGCTGCTCTTCCTAAACCCGCTCTCTGTGATGCCAGCCTTTCCAAACTTCAGCCACCAAACACCCCTGAAGTCCCGTCCACTAATCCCCCCCACTGAGCTCCATGCACTCTAAGAGAAACTAGCTGCTTTCCCAATCAGCTCAGCCATGCTAAGCCTGGTTTCCATTGGACCAAGCCTACCTGTGGGTCTGCTTGCAGGAGTAATGTTTAAACCCATCTCAGCGTTTTACTCTAAGCGTATCTACCATGAGACCACATTCAGATGCATTCAGTGTGCCCAAAGTGCGTCAGGCAAAAGGTCCAGAGTGGTCTATTTTTGTGTTCTCACACATGGAATTTCGTTTTTACAGCTATTATAGCACATTTTATTTTATTTTATTTAAGCTATTTCATTTGCTAGTTTAAAGCCAAGGTTTGGCAATGCAAGGCATTTTGTAGATTACTTATTATTAACAAAAATCATATCGATATAATCTTAATATAAATTAGCTGGAGTAATCTCTCATATCTGTGTGTCTTGTTCATCTCTTATATAACCGGCTAGAACAGAAAGACAGTCAAGTGTAAGTCCTCCATCTGGAGTCACAACCACTTGTGCAGGCAGTCTCACCTGTAGTTGAACATGGCCAGTGGAAACAGTGCATCACTTAACCTGCTTCTTACAGCAACAGCTGCACTAGCACAAGCACGCACACACCGTACAACATGCGCACACTCACATAGCATACAACACACATACACACACCATACAATATTAATATTACTGAACACACATACCACATTCGCACACGCACACACACTACAGGCTCCCACAGAACCACTGCATGCCTGCTTATTATTACACTTCCTGCTTCGCTGCTGCTCATGTCTGTCTGTCTGTCTGTCTGTTACTCCGTGCCATCCATCCATCTGTCTGACTGTTGTCCTGCACACCCCTTCCGCTAGGCTTCGATGATTTGCACCTGTCCATCCACAGCGACATGGCAACCGTTGCCAAGGCTATGGCCTGCCCAGAGTCTGGACTTGAGGTGCGAAACAGGATGTGGTTGAAGATCACCATCCCCAACGCCTTCATAGGTACAGTCTGTCTGTCTGTTACCATCCCCAACACCTTCATAGGTACAGTCTGTCTGTCTGTCACCATCCCCAACACCTTCATAGGTACAGTCTGTCTGTCTGTCACCATCCCCAACACCTTCATAGGTACAGTCTGTCTGTCTGTTACCATCCCCAACACCTTCATGGGTACCGTCTGTCTGTCTGTTACCATCCCCAACACCTTCATAGGTACAGTCTGTCTGTTACCATCCCCAACGCCTTCATAGGTACAGTCTGTCTGTCTGTCACCATCCCCAACACCTTCATAGGTAGTCTGTCTGTCTGTTACCATCCCCAACACCTTCATAGGTACAGTCTGTCTGTCTGTTACCATCCCCAACACCTTCATAGGTACAGTCTGTCTGTTACCATCCCCAACACCTTCATAGGTACAGTCTGTCACCAACCTCTGCTAGCTTAGTCTTTTATTTACAGGAAAATGTATTCATGAAGTTTAAATCTGCAGTTTTATTTTTTGATTATATTATTCCTTGAGTGTGGGTTTCATTTGGGTCTTGTTTTTGAGGTTGTTGTGCTGGATGTGATCCCACTGTGGTGTGATCTGGGTTTACGGCGTGTGTCTGTCCCAGGGTCCGACGTGGTGGACTGGCTCTATCATCGTGTGGAAGGCTTCACTGACCGCCGCGAGGCGCGCAAGTACGCCAGCAACCTGCTGAAGGCCTGGTACATCCGCCACACCGTCAACAAGATCACCTTCTCTGAGCAGTGCTACTATATTTTCGGAGACTTGCGTGGAAGTGAGTGATCTCTCTCCGTCTGTCTACCTCTGTCACTCTATTGTTCTTTCTTTCTCTCTCTCTCATTCGACTTCCCCCTCTCACTCTGCTCTGGCTCTTGTTCTCTCCTCTGTTCTCCGCCTTTCTTTTTCTCTGTGTCATGGATTGAACTTGTGGATATGTCCTCAATCTTCCCCTGTTTTTCCATTGAAGTCTCCATCATTATACAGTACAGAACCTTGGCAACTCCAACCGTGTTCCCCTTCCATTTTTATCTCTCATTGTCTTGCTCTCTACCCACTTTCTATCTCTGCACTCTCATACTCTAACCGTCTCTCCTTCTTTCCTCTTTTCTCTCTCTCTCTCTCTCTCTCTGTCTCTCAGACATGGCTAACCTCTCCTTGCACGACCATGATGGCTCCAGTGGAGCTTCTGACCAGGACACCTTGGCCCCCCTGCCCCACCCCGGTGTCTCCCCCTGGCCCCTGGCTTTCCCCTACCAGTATCCCATTCCTCATCCCTACAACCCCCACCCCCCGCACGAGCCGCCCCACAACTACACCGCAGGGGGAGGTAGTGCTGGCAGCCAACACAGTGAAGGTGAGGCTACGTCAAACTAACGGAACATTCAACAGGAAGTGATGTCAAAGTCACCACAAACGTCAGATTCTCAATCGCATCTGTCCTGATTGGTGCTGATTGTCAATATGTTATGTTATAAATTGTTTTAGGAGACTCGTTGTATAATTAAATCTGTAATGTGCTCCCAGACACAGTAAAATGTACATCACATACGAACGAAGACGCTTGATATTTTAAACACTGTATTTGTTAGTTTTGACTGACTCTCTCCTACCTCTCTTTCTTCTTCTCCTTCCTGCTCTCTGTGTGCTGTTCCTCTCAGGGAGTAGTGGCTCAAATCGCAGTGGGGGCAGTAAGAAGGAAGCTAAAGCTGGAGCCGGGGGGGCGGATTCCAAATTTGGTGGCAGCGGCAGCGAATCCGAGCACAGGAGGGAGAAGGCCCCCAGCGAGCACTCTGCAGCGCCCCCTAGTGAACACAGCCTGCATAGCACCCACAGCCTGCGCAGCACCCATTCTGCCACCCCTGGCCTGGTGTACGGCCCCCCCGGCTTGCCCCCGCAACCTCAGACACCCCCTGCCGTGGCCCTCGCCCCACCTGGCTCCCCCCCCAGCCGCGACCTGGACTCTGTGTCCCCCGAGGTTGCTGCCTCACGGCAGTCCTTCCGCATGGCCATGGGAAACCCCAGCGAGTTCTTTGTGGATGTCATGTGACCGGGGTGCCAGATCTCGTTGGAGGCATTCGGCACTCCTCTTGGTGCTGGGAGAAGGGCAGATGTGGAGAAGGGAGGATGTGCAGAAGAAAGGGATGGACAGACGGAGAGGGAGGGGTGAAAACGAGACGTGCTGCTGGTTGGTCACAAGAGTAACATTTTCTTTCCTCTTTGGTGTGTTGCTGCCTGCTACTTTCTTCAATGAAGAAGACCTAAATCAAAGCGTCTCTCTAGTTCCTTTTTCCACAGAAGTGTTTGCTTGCGTCAGATGGGTGGTGTGTGAGAGAGCGCAGAGAGAGTGCAGGTGGAAGTGTCTTCCTGTCTCCCCCGTGCCCTCTCTCCTGTCCTTGCGTGCCCTTGCACTCTTATCTTGTCTTCTGCTTTTTTCTCCACGAAACATACTAACAGGAAGAAAGGGGGTTAGGAGCGGAACCCACTTCCTGTCACATTCATCAAGACTGAACAAGACTGAACTCTATAATGATCGAACAAGACTGAACTCCTTCCATAATGAAGTATCAAAAATAACCCAAATGAGAAAAAGAGAAATTGCTTTTTCATATATTTTTATTGTATTTGTAAAGAAAAATGGAGAGAGGAAAAAAGAGGAAGTGTGAGATGAAAAGCATATATAGAAAAAGAAAGATTTCACAGATGTTGGACTGTGTTCCTGAGGATGTCTGGATGAAAGAAGGAAGAGAGAGAAATAGAGAGCGAGAGAGAGAGAGAGAAAGGCAAAGTACAGAACTTTCACTCTGGAGCTGTAACCAAACTGGTGCTGCTGTCTTACATGTACTTACTAGCGAGTTGTAACAGGTGTTGTGAGCTGTAACCGCACTGCATCCATTGGCGTTGGTTATAAAATGTAAGAGATGGGGCAACTGTACCATGTCAAATTGGCCAGATTTTGCTCTACATTGGGGAAAACTGAGATTCAGCCTTTAGGTGTACGTTTAATATTGACATTCTGAGTGCCACGTTTGTTTGCTGAGTGAATACGGAACTTTGCCTCATTCTTCTTCTCGAAAAATGTAGTACATATTCTTCTGCTCTAACTTTCTGCTGTAGCTGCCATAGCAACAGCAGTATAGGGGGTTCAACCATTTTTGTCTGACAAAAGGCAGGGTGTCCACTGGTTTACTTGGGTGTAGCAGTCTGAACAAATCCACAAACGTGTGCACACACAATCACACACAATCACTCTCATGTACATGCACACACGCAGCGGAGCAGTCGTGAAACTGAGATGGACGGCCTTGAACAAGCCCAGTGCCCTTGTATGTCTATATCTTTCCCAGTGTTTAAATCCATTTTTATCCAATTTGCTAAATAATATTTTCTTCATATTTTGTCATTAACATCCTGTATATTTATACACTGCCTGGCCAAAAAAAAAGCTGTGCACACTAATATTTTGTTGGACCGCCTTTAGCTTTGATTATTGCGCGCATTCGACGTGGTATTGTTTTGAACAACCTTATGCAACGTCACACCGTTTATTTCCGTCCAGCGTTGCATTTATTTTTGGCCGAGATCTTGTATTGACGACGGGAGAGTCGAACCACTCCGTAAAGTCTTCTCCAGCACATCCCAAAGACTTTCAATGGGGTTAAGGTCAGGACTCTGGTGGCCACTTCATGTGTGAAAATGATTCCTCACGCTCCCCGAACCACTCTCTCAATTTGAGCCCAATGAATCTTGGCATTGCCATCCTGGAATATGCCCATTGATGGGATGTCCTGGTCATTCAGTACATTCAGGTACTCAGCTGACTTCATTTTATTGCTGCATAATGTTGCTGAGCTTAGACCTGACCAATTGAAGCAACCCCAGATCATAACACTGCCTCCAGAGGCTTGTACAGTGGGCACTATGCATGACGGGTGCAACGGCGACTTTTTTTTTGGCCAGGCAGTGTAGATTGTCTCATTGCAACCAATGTTCACTTTTTATAAGTTTCTATCTGTTCTGTTATGGATAATTAGCGAATGATGATGTCGTGATATATGCTCCAGTTTCATACATGCTGTATGCTGTTTTATGGAAAAAAAGGTTTTATTTATAAACATAGTTTTATTAACTAACTGTGGGAATCGTGGTGTAATCTTGTTTTAAGCTGTGGAGGTGGCGTAAAATGCACATGACAAATACTCAACATCAGTGAGACAATATCATCCCTCAGCCTGCATCATGATGGAGAGGCTAGTGGTGGGTAAATAATGAGGAATCGAGTATGCCTTTAACAGCGTAAGCAGGCATTTAATCACTTTATTTTCTGAACTGTACTTACAGATGAGCTCTGTGCTGGATGCTAATTATTTTAAAAATTTATTTTCTGAAAAAATGGTTTGCTGCTTGTCTCCAGTGTGCCTCAGGTGAACCGGAAGAAACTGATAGTCCTGTTATTTATTTTCCACTTCAGCACTTTCACCAATCAAGTCAACCAATCATCACTTTGCCTGGAGACATATCATTTCTCTCGACAGTCCAGAGTGTTTTTGGCACAGAAAGAGCTGGAAAACCCACCCTGGTGTAGTCCTCCAGAGCCAGAGTTAACTTTGCTAACTGCATCCATTGCAAGACTTAATTAATGTGTGTGAATGAAGTCTTGCAATGAATAAGACCTAGGACAGCCCAAAGGGACGCAAGGGTGTTTGGGGGTTGATTATTGGGCTAACAGGAAACACATTGTAGTATCAGTGTGGGGGCTAGGGTTGGATTTCACTCCGGGGACAGGAAAGGAGGGTGTGGTTTGGGGGATTCGGGGAAAACTGTCAGCCTGACTCAGCAGTTTGACAAAATAAAATTTGCTAACGGAGAATATACATGCCAAAAAAAGGGGTCAGCAATTTTCTCCTATATTCAACTCACTGAGCAGCATTTAGTGCTGTTCCTAGTCACATGTTCCCAGGGTAAGCGGGATTTGGTTTGTAAGATTACCTAAATTCCGATGTTCCTGCTTGGGCCACAGGAAAGGGTTTGTGTGCGCGTGTGTCCGATGTTGTCTGGTGCTGTCAAGCCAGAGCATTCTGGATCGAAACTGAGAGCAGAAATGTAGCTTGTTCAACAGGGAACGCACTTTTAAAAATAATTTAATTCAAATAGAGACTTGATTTTTAATATTTTTTTTGTGATGTCATTACATTACTTTACAAGCACATAACATATTCTGTTATCCAAAGCAACTTACTGAAGTGGAGAACATCAGTGTTGGAATACAAAATATTTTCACCAAGAAGGCCTATTAAAAAGTGTAAAGTTAACCAACAACTAACAATTATAAGCATTGTAAGTTACATAAATGGCACTATAGCCTAGGATACAGATACCCTATCTTTACATAGCTATACGATAACATTGTGTCAAAAGGAAATCCAAAGGAAAAGGGGGGTTATGGTGCAGTTTAAACGTACGTCTTCAGCCCACGTCTGAAGATGGTTCGGGTTTCTGCTGTCCTGACCGCAATGGGAAACTCATCCCACTACGGTGTCAAACTGGCATGAGATGTGACCTGTGAGGCAGGCATGCGGGGGAGGAATCTGAATGGTGCGTATGGTCTGATGATCTTTTGAGAATGTCAGTCCAATGTATGCACTACAAAAGTAAGTATATTCAGGTTAAACTGAAAACCAACCATTCAAAACATGCATTCAACTGTAGAGTTGACATCTTGTGAAATGACCTTTTGCCATTTTCTTCACTTTTTCATCTTCCAGAAATGAAGTTTTCAGAATGACAGTGTTGCTCATGTTCCATTTGTGGTTTATTGTTGAAAGCTCAAATAAACACGCAGGCGCAATGAGAGTTTTGCGGTGGTTCTCAGCCAGAATAGATAATGGTTTTACATTCGTGCTGAGCCCTGCAGGCCCTCGAGTAGGCTATCCCTGTTTTTGCTGGTTTGCATTCCAACCAGTCTCTTCGTCAATCGTCTCTTAATCCCTCACACTTAACATCTGCAATTGCAGTTAATAGGCCTATAGGACCGGGGCTTAGAACACTGGAGTAGAATGCAAGGAGTAGGCAACTGCAGTGCACACTGGTTAGACTGCGTTCTCCAAACAAACATCTACTGTAGGCGATCTGCAAAGCACACACATAACATGTAGGAAATGTTGTGGTCTGAAACAAAGCAAAGTGGAAAATGACGTTTGAAACGGCAGATTACATGGACATTAACCATGGGAAGCTCGCAAAATAACTGGAGAACATTCTCGTTTAACATGGGACTACTCTTGACCACATATCCGACTGCGGTCAACGCCCGCATTGGATCTGGGTGAATATGGCACACAATAAATTAATTTTGTAATTACGTTCCAGAAGATAAAATCTCTAAACAAGCAGTGGCTTTGTAATACCGTAAGGTTGTTTATGGTGAAATAATGTTACTGCCTGCCTGGTATAAAGCCATTCAAAATACTGACACTTTCTTCTTACAACTGCTTATTGCAAAGGCAGTTTAATATAACAATTCATGTTGAAGAACCGTTTATTTCGATTCAATAACGTGTCATTTTATACCTGAAACATGTTTGTAAATTGATGCAATTTTGTGGGGAAAAAAACTCAATCCCCGATCCGCACGTCATTCAATTTCAGTCAATTTATCTGAAAGATCTGACCCTGGTTTGCCCTAGTCAGTGTTGCCAGATGCCTGAATGAATTTTTCCCCCCCAAAAAAATCAGAAAATCCCCCATCTTCAATTGAGTCACATACAATTTTCTCACAATTTCCCCCATACCGCATTTTAAAACCCCCCGTCTATCATTGGCTCCCATACATTTTTTCTTTAAAAATTCCCCCATGAATATTTTTAATTCACTACATTTAGGGGATTATCCCCCAGGCTGGCAACCCCGGCCCTAGTGGCTGCAGATGGAATTCAGCAAGGGCGTGATCGATCCTTTTTGGTATTCTATATTAGGCTACGTGTATATATTTCTAATATGTAGGCTATGATATATATGATACACATCACAATGAATATTATGATGTTCATTTTTCTTTTTCTTTGACCGCTTAAAAAACATCATATGACGCTTTGTGACGCATGTCAGCTGACTCAGTACTCAGAAGGAAGGCGAGGTAGACATCTTGAATTGGAGGGAGAGTGGGGTGTCAGTGAGGAGGCAAGAAAACGCTTGGTAGCTAGCTAGCTAGTTAGCAGGAAGGAAGGGAACCCGCGCGACCCTAAAACCACTAGTTGTGTGGAGGGGTGGCATCGGTGGGGGACAGAACGCGACAAACTGGTAAGGACTTTTCATTCAATTCAATTGAACTCGACCGTTCAAACGCGGACGAGCCGGTCGCGACAGAAAATAAAAATATGCAAGCGCGCGCTGCTTGTTGGTTCGGAAGGGCTTGCTGGGGGAATCAGTCGGGCGTGTTGGAAACAGAACTGCGTTTGACAAGGGCCACGAGTGTGGGGAAGGAGGAATACAGTAAAATGAAATTTAAAAAAATACTATGATGAACGTAAAAAGTAGTCAAAATTCGGTTGGTCAAATGTCTTTATATCGAACCAATGTTAGATAGCTAGCGTTGTGTGATTCGGATATCCCATCACCGTCAGATATTTATTCCCCCCATTTTCCCAGTCCATCTTCTGCAGTCACGGTCGTGATTATCATAATAATATAGCTATCCTGTCGCGATGCGTATGTCACTGCAATGTTAAGGGTGTGAGTGTCGTGATGGGGATATCGCCGCGGCGGGCTGGATTTTTGCTTTACGAGTAACGCTAGCATACCACACAGGCAGACATGTTGCTTGCCAGCCAGCTAGCGTTATCCTTATCGTTCTGGGTGGGTTTTTCATTCATTCTGGAAATAAAGATACTGCTCACTTTTCTCTGCTTGCTAACGTTAGTAGGCATACTGACATTTTGTGATAGTTTGTTAAATTGCTACCTAAATATTACCGTGGAATTGGCTAGATTCCTATCGTAGGTGTAACTAACTGAATGGTTCCTCCCGTAAAAGGTTGTTCGCTTTCTTATAAACGCCCAATCTGAGTATCTTTGGCGTATTACCCAGCATTTGCTGTGCTCTCGGCTATTATTAAAGGTAACGTTACGTTGTATGTCTTTAATGTACTGGATTCCGATATTCACTGCATACAGGGCCAGGCTATAGTCATCTCACATGAATACTGTGAACTGCCGTAGATGGTGTCGTCGATGTGTGCTGTGTGAGTGGTGGGAGACTTAGAAAAAATTGAGATATAGGAGGTATTTCGACATTTTGATTGACTAAAACTGGTTTTGTAGGAATTATCATCAGGACAGAGACATACCCATAGTATAACGTTTGTCTAGAAAATGTGGCTGTATTATTGAATCGGTTTTACTACGAGACACGGAGGCAGAAAACATTCCACGTTATTTTTTTCTGTAATGTTTGTCCTACCACACTGCTAACATTACTTTAATGTAATTAGGAGACAACCTCATCGGTGTGTGGACCTGTATCTGTACGTACTGTACATGTTTCTGCATTTCTGATGGTGCAGATCTACTTTGTGGATACTGTATGGTGAGGATATGACATCTATCTATCTAATTTGTCTGTGTACAGTTTGATCCCATTCCTCCATTTGGGAAGCAGCACAAGACACTGGGTAGGGATGGGAGTTTACACTCCTTCCTGGAAAGGTTTCTGTATGGCAGCTCTCGACTCAGATTCTGTCTGAAGTGGTAGGAATGAGGCTTTTTATGTTAAATACTTCACTGCATTACATTTGTGTTGCATGCACCTTTATTTGGGCCGTCCTTCGTTGCTTACAGTATTATATATGAGCCAGTAAAATATTAATATTAAGCTCCTTTCTCAAGGACACAACAGCAGTGTCTCCTTTGTGATTCGTCTTTTGAAGAGCAGCCGAGGTTTTTTGGAATGTTTTTTCAGTGTTCTAGAGCTCAATTTTTTTCAATTGCCAGTAGGCTACTGATTGATTCATCATCGGTAGAATGTTCAGTTAAGAACATTTTGTCATCTTACGCCTCAAAGGGTTAAGACCTTGTTTTTTTCTTTCCACAATGCACTGTGCAGTATACACACTCGCTCCTGCTTTCTTTCCAGTCTCTCTATCAGTATTTTTAAACCCCCCAAAGTGGTATTTTTAAGTGGTGGACTTTCTGCCCCCACTTAAAACAGCAGCAAGCTGCTGGGAAGTCAAAAACGCCACGCCATTATCTGCCCAGTCCACCTCTGGCTGGCTGTGTTCCAGCCTAGACTCTTAGAGGCTTTGCTTCTCCTGTTTCCGTCCTAACGGCCATGCGGATGGATCCGCTCACAGTGGCTGATCCCCTGAAGGAGGGCCGTTTGTGGCAGAGCGGATGGATCCGCTCGCAGTGGCTGATCCCCTGAAGGAGGGCAGTTTGTGGCAGAGCGGATGGATCTGCTCGCAGTGGCTGATCCCCTGAAGGAGGGCCGTTTGTGGCAGAGCGGATGGATCTGCTCGCAGTGGCTGATCCCCTGAAGGAGGGCAGTTTGTGGCAGAGCGGATGGATCCGCTCGCAGTGGCTGATCCCCTGAAGGAGGGCCGTTTGTGGCAGAGCGGATGGATCCGCTTGCAGTGGCTGATCCCCTGAAGGAGGGCCGTTTGTGGCAGAGCGGATGGATCCGCTCACAGTGGCTGATCCCCTGAAGGAGGGCAGTTTGTGGCAGAGCGGATGGATCCGCTCGCTGTGGCTGATCCCCTGAAGGAGGGCAGTTTGTGGCAGAGCGGATGGATCCGCTCGCAGTGGCTGATCCCCTGAAGGAGGGCAGTTTGTGGCAGAGCGGATGGATCCGCTCGCAGTGGCTGATCCCCTGAAGGAGGGCCGTTTGTGGCAGAGCGGATGGATCCGCTCGCAGTGGCTGATCCCCTGAAGGAGGGCAGTTTGTGGCAGAGCGGATGGATCCGCTCGCAGTGGCTGATCCCCTGAAGGAGGGCAGTTTGTGGCAGAGCGGATGGATCCGCTCGCAGTGGCTGATCCCCTGAAAGAGGGCAGTTTGTGGCAGAGCGGATGGATCCGCTCGCAGTGGCTGATCCCCTGAAGGAGGGCAGTTTGTGGCAGAGCGGATGGATCCGCTCGCAGTGGCTGATCCCCTGAAGGAGGGCCGTTTGTGGCTGATCTGAGGTTCCCTGCACTCCTCCTGTAGTATGCGACTGCCACAGAAACACAACTGCAGTCTCGGACATGTAGAGTCCCTGCTCTGAGTAGAAAGCCCTGTCTGATAACGCCGTTTGAATGCACACACACTCTGGGATTGCTTGGTCTGCTGTAGCTACTTTACATTCCAGTATCACCTTGGCTTCTATGTTCTCTAAAGAGTCTCTCTATAATCATTCAGTGCAGTCCAGCATTAGACCTTAGCCTTTCGCGTATGCACTAATTACGCTTTTGAACGGGATGAACATATCTGGTAATTCTAGTTCTTTGTTTGTTCTGCTCTGTACTGTTGAAGGTCAGGCGTTCCACCGTTCAGCTGACGGGATGCAGGGTGAGACGGACCGATGTGCACAAGGGCTCCTGCGAAATTAATTACTAACGTAGCATATTTCAGTGCTGTGTGCATAAAACCCTTCACCTGCTCCAGCCGTGCGGACGGTTTCGCTTTGATCAGGAGTAAGGAAGGCTCCGCAATAAAACCCTTCACCTGCTCCAGCCATGCGGACGGTTTCGCTTTGATCAGGAGTAAGGAAGGCTCCGCAATAAAACCCTTCACCTGCTCCAGCCATGCGGACGGTTTCGCTTTGATCAGGAGTAAGGAAGGCTCCGCAGTGGCGCAGTGGTAAAAGCACAGACTTTGAGACGATGCGATTGGCCGAGTGTGGCCGGAGCATTTGAGGGAGCGGCAAATTGGCCGGCCGCTCCCGGGATGAGGGGAGGTATTCTGCGGAGGAGAATCTAATCTGCGCGCTCACAATGGCTCCGTGTTGAGTTGGAATCACGGTCAGGAGCTTGAGGCGTCGCACCCTGAAGAGGATGTGGCGTCCTCCTTCCTATCACCAACCGACGGGGTTATGTAGTGGGGAATTCTCAAGCAGTTGCTACATGTGGAATTGAGTCATTCTACGGTACAATTGGCTGGCAAATTGGGAGAAAACGGGGTGGGAAATCAGAAACAAATTTTAAATAAATGCATAAATAAATAAATAAAAACAGGAATTGGGGAGAACGGCTAGTTGTGTTTATATCATTCAACAGGAATGAGTTGGGCTGATTGGCCTAATTATGCCGTGTTATATTTAATATTTGTTTAGATGATACCCATAATCATCTTAACTTTTTCATATTACACAGCTAGATATGCAGTGAATCAGGTCAGGTATTTTGTTACACCACACCTTGTCATATGTCATTAAGGCAGTTCACCAGTGTTGGCCTGTTTTGTGGTTCCCTGCTATTGATTATATATGTACTTCGTTGAATGGTTAATGCATTGTTTCTATGTGGGGGAATAATTTTATGACTAGTGTTACAGCTGTGGTGGCAGATATTTCTGCCATAAACCATTCAGCGAGAGCAGAACCACAAAGCAAAGTTCACTCGCAGAGGACCTTGTCAGGCAGCCGAATTATGCGGTTATCTGTTGGGTCAGGAAGGGCGTCTGTGCATGCAAGAGAGCTCCCAGGTTTCTCTCTGTCTGGCTGCAGTTCCTGTGTCCTGCCTTTGGGCGCAGTAGAGAGGTGGCTGCTTGGAGTTGGCATGTTTCACACACAGACAGGCGCTCACCTCTGCATTCAGGCTGAAGGAGGTTCTGTGGGCTGCAGGGTGTGTTTGACAGCGTATCGCTGTAGGCTCGCAGGGTGTGTGTGTGACAGCGTATCGCTGTAGGGCGTGTAGGCTCGATATGGCTGCGTGACAGGTGCCATGCCGTCTTATTATCTGAAGGGTGTGGCGTAGACCTCGTAGTGAGAGAAGGACTGTAAACAAGGCCATACTCTCACATTTGATCTATTATCCCCCTTCCTCTTCCTCTTTCGGTCTCTCGCTCTCTTCCGTTCTCCCCTCTGCGTCTTTCCCCTCACATCTCTGTCCGCCCTGCTTCTGTCTCCATTTCTTTCTCACTTTTCCACTTTGCATATCATCATCCTCCCCCAGCTCTTTCTCCCTCCAGTCCACACACACACACACAGAATAGAGACACGACCCTCTGTTAGCTGTCGCAGAGCCAGCCTGTGGATCCGTTGCTCGGTTTTTCTCAGAGCTGAATACCTATAAGCTCTCTGAGTATCTCTTATCCTCTCTCTTTCTCCGCTGTTCTTTTACTGTTGTTCTCCACCTCGCTCTGTCCGTCCTCACCCTCCAGTCACATCTCTTGCTTTTTGTGTCCGTTTTCAGCCTGTTTATCCACCTCTCCGGTAGCTGTAATCATATCTGTGTATTTATAGACCTTCCTGCGGTTGTAAGGAAGATGATTTGAACATCACACTGTAGTTTGATCCCAGGTCTTTCTATATCAACATCTCAGTTGCGTTTGGTGTGTCTGTTTCTCCAAAAGGCAGTGTGTCTGTTTCTCTTTAAAGGCATATTGAGAAACCGAGCAGCTCATACATACACACGATCCATTCATATTTGCCAGTTTGCGTGCAAATGTTCTTTTGAAGAGGATGTATTTGCATTTGAAGCTTACAGTGTTCAGTGTTGATCTTTCACTCCAGAGGATTGCACAAGCTGCGCACCGATACCGTTGGCTGTATCCACTGCCTCCACCTTCTGTCTGTATCCACTGCCTCCACCTTCTGTCTGTATCCACTGCCTCCACCTTCTGTCTGTATCCACTGCCTCCACCTTCTGTCTGTATCCACTGCCTCCACCTTCTGTCTGTATCCACTGCCTCCACCTTCTGTCTGTATCCACTGCCTCCACCTTCTGTCTGTATCCACTGCCTCCACCTTCTGTCTGTATCCACTGCCTCCACCTTCTGTCTGCATCCACTGCCTCCACCTTCTGTCTGTATCCACTGCCTCCACCTTCTGTCTGTATCCACTGCCTCCACCTTCTGTCTGTATCCACTGCCTCCACCTTCTGTCTGTATCCACTGCCTCCACCTTCTGTCTGTATCCTCTGCCTCCACCTTCTGTCTGTATCCACTGCCTCCACCTTCTGTCTGTATCCGCCGCCTCCACCTTCTGTCTGTATCCACTGCCTCCACCTTCTGTCTGCATCCACTGCCTCCACCTTCTGTCTGTATCCACTGCCTCCACCTTCTGTCTGCATCCACTGCCTCCACCTTCTGTCTGTATCCTCTGCCTCCACCTTCTGTCTGTATCCACTGCCTCCACCTTCTGTCTGTATCCACTGCCTCCACCTTCTGTCTGTATCCACTGCCTCCACCTTCTGTCTGTATCCACTGCCTCCACCTTCTGTCTGTATCCACTGCCTCCACCTTCTGTCTGTATCCACTGCCTCCACCTTCTGTCTGTATCCACTGCCTCCACCTTCTGTCTGTATCCACTGCCTCCACCTTCTGTCTGTATCCGCCGCCTCCACCTTCTGTCTGTATCCACTGCCTCCACCTTCTGTCTGTATCCTCTGCCTCCACCTTCTGTCTGTATCCTCTGCCTCCACCTTCTGTCTGTATCCACTGCCTCCACCTTCTTTCTGTATCCACTGCCTCCACCTTCTGTCTGTATCCGCAGCCTCCACCTTCTGTCTGTATCCACTGCCTCCACCTTCTGTCTGTATCCGCCGCCTCCGCCTTCTGTCTGTATCCGCCGCCTCCGCCTTCTGTCTGTATCCGCCGCCTCCGCCTTCTGTCTGTATCCGCAGCCTCCACCTTCTGTCTGTATCCGCCGCCTCCGCCTTCTGTCTGTATCCGCCGCCTCCGCCTTTTCCCTATTACCACTCGTTGTTTAGTCAGTGTTGATATAAACGGCGTCCCAAAGCTTAGGATTGGAATTTGATTTAAAAAAAATAAATAATACATATTTACTTTTCTTCAGTTTTGAATGCCCTAGTTACTTGCTGGTCCCATCTCTTCAACCTCCTCCACCAGCTCAGGGGAACCCACCCTAGCACACGTGCCTTCCAAAATGGATGCAGCCAGCCTCCTGCTTCTCTGCACATATAGTCCAGAGGACTACAGAGCTGGAGCGGGCAGACAGCTGGTGTCTGATTGGTCAGAGACAGAGTAGGTGCTGTTGTGCGGTCAGGTAGTGAACATTCTGCTGGCTAAACCTCTCTCTCTGTGATGCTATGAGCAGTTAAGCGTAGTTCTGCGGGAGCTGCACCCACAGTTGGCACTGGCATGGTGGGGCTTGGGTCCTGCTCCTTACTTGGGCGTCGTTGGCACCAAAAGCCAGTGTTTAGCTGGATATGCCCCACTGCACATCAAGGTAGCCTAATCGTGTGTGTTTAGCCTGTGAAAACTATTGCTAATAATCAGTAAATTCCACTTGCAGTGCTGCGGCTCCAGGACGTTTTGCATGTATTGAAGTATATTTGTACATCTCGTCCTGATCCTTTCGGGCACATTGACCGGGAGAGGGGGGGGGGAAATCCCAGCACTAAATAATGGCTATTATTTGGGGGAAAGGGGAGACTATTAAGCAGCCAGAGAAAGTTTTGAGTGTCACGGCGAAAGCAGGAGCTTCTGCCTAACTGAAAGCTGAATTCCCCTGCTTTATTCCCCTAAAACCTCAGGCCGGCCCTCCGTGTGGTCAGAGCCACACGCTCGTGAAGGGCAAGCGGTGACGGGGCAGATTGGGACGCTCTGCTTCCTGCCGTTCCCTGACCTCTGCTGTTTTTACGGTCGGCCCTAGTGGCTGTGCAGTCAGCGAGCACAGTCAGAGTTTAACCCTCGTTTCTCCACAGAGGAGTTTGCTCACCATGGACCGGGTTGACTGAGACGGCTTCACCATGATTGGAGGACTGTTCATCTACAACCACAAGGGGGAGGTGCTGATCTCCCGGGTCTACCGCGATGACATAGGGTGAGTCTGGGATGAGGGTTGGGTGGGTGGGCGGGTAGTGAGGATTGTGAGGTTCGGTAATAACTGAAGGTATAACCCAGACAGGGTGCTCTCTCTCCCAAAGCAGAAGTCTCCAGGACAAGTAGCCGTCAGTCATACACTCTGTGTAAGAGAAAGAGAGAGGGGGATGAAAGAGGGGGCAGAAGAGAACAGGCTGGGTGAGAGTACCGGGGGAGCGCCTGCAAGAGTGCTTCACCCGGATGTCCCATGATCCTCCATGTTCCAGTGTAGCTCCGCCCCAGCAGACCGGCTCTGCTCCAGCTCGGCTCCTCACTCTCTTCCCCTGTTCGTCCGTGGCGCTCTCTAAAGTCTCTGTGCTTTCCTGTGGGTGTGGCATGTTCAGGCCTCAGAGTCATGCATACATTCAGTGTCGCTTCATGCGCACGTGTGTGCGTATGCGTGTGCATGTGCAGGCTTGGCGAGACGTGTATGTGCGTATGTGGGTGTTTCCGTGTCTCTAACCCTCTCTCTCATCTTTCACATTCCTCCCCTCCCTTCTCCTCATCCTCTGTCCATCCATCCATCCTTTCTTTCTCCTCCTCTGTTGCTACCTTATTTGTCCATATCCATCTCTCCATTGGCTGCTCTAGGAATAGGTAAGAGCCACATGACTCAGTGAACCTCCGAGCATGGCTGCCTTCTCCTCCACAGCACTGCCTCACACCGTCAGCAAAGAGTGATCTTGCAAGGCATGGTACAAAGAAATGACCTGAGCTTGCCTGAGCCCCGCCCAACCTCTGACCCCACCCGCCACCATGGTGACTGGAGATGGAACCTGGACACTGTCACTATGAACAGTGCAGTTCCATATTTAAATATGCTGATTATGGCAGGGAGTGGAAACGTTGCCGTAGTTACCCCAATGCTGCAGCTTCTCTTCTGTCACAGAGCCGTGTGTGTGTGTGTGTGTGTGTGTGTGTGTGAGACTGAAGGACAGGGAATGCCTCTTGCACATCAACAAGATCTCTGCTTTGTCCTAAATGCTTTCTTGTGATTCACTCATACAAGGCAGTAATCTTTGGAAGCCTGCAGTCTGTTAAAAAAACTGGTAAAGCTATTTACTTGTCTTTCTGTAAGGATTTGAGCTGTCAGAACAAATTTCACAGATCAAACAATTTGAATCTCAGTAAAATGAGTTTAAATTAAAAAAATATAGTAATCCGAAGTGTAATCAATCATTTAAACGATGACACAAGTGTTTTTCTTCCTCTCGCACATTACCCTCTGAACGCCAAGGAACCATCACCCATAATGCCCAAATTACGCTTTGCCAAATCTAGCCAGCTCTGGATGGTTTATCTATTTTATATAGTTCACTGCTTCTTGCGGTATTGCTGTAGTGTTTGCTCTCTTCAGTGAGTTTCATGCTGGCTGTGTATATACAGTATGTCAAAGGCGTTAGTGCCAGTACAGTCATACGGCTTGGGGCTGGCGGGTCTCTGAATTCAGGGCCTGAACTACACGAGAGGGGCGTGGTTTTAAAGTCTGATGTTACTGCAGTGGATGCAGAAACCACTGTCTGCTGAAGTATCAGATTGAATGATGAGTCGTGTATATAGAGTCCTGCATGGTGTTTAGTGGTTTCTATGGCTGCTAGGAGCCTGTGATACCTGCTGATTGTTCTGCTGTTGTCATTTTCCACCTATAAATATTTTTTCTTGTGCTTTTACACTCCAAATCCAACAAAGGAGGCCTAAGGAGGAAAAAACACCACCAACTGCAGAACATCATTCATAAATACCCCAAAGCACAACATTCATGGCAGTAAGTGCTTTTGAAGTGGGAGATGCAAATTGCACGTATTAATCGATTTGATTATGGCTGATATACAGCATCCGCATCAGAGGCTGGCATTGGCCGATGGTTATTGATGGCAGCCCAGAATTTACATATTGTGTGCGCATATTAATATCCCTCCAGCTAAAATGGGCGTGGCTAAGCTTGTTTGCAGATAGTGTTCTGTTTTGTGTGCCATTTTGTGTCATTTTTGCCTTTAAGGTCTGACTTTTGGGGTTGGTTTTTTGGGAAGTGTGTTGGTTAGCTGATGCAGTTTAGGAAGCACACGCTACCATGATGGCTGGGCCTGGCTGTTTGTTCTTTGGGTGTGGTGGCTCTCCGCTCCAATACAAACTGGGGCCCCAGAAGGGTCCAAATATTTCAGGAGTAGTAACCCCCTGCGATCGTTTGGTATGAGCGTGTTTTGTGATCCTCAGACAGAGGATGTGGGCGTGGTTAGTCGATCTCAGACTGAGGATGTGGGTGTGGTTAGTGATTCTCAGACTGAGGATGTGGGCGTTGCTTGTGATCCTCAGACCGACGGATGTGGGTGTGGTTTGTGGGAAGTGAGAGCTGACGGCGTATGTGGGGCTGGTGACAGAGCAGTGCGTGTTCTTATAGTCAGAGATGGGCGGAGCCACCCAGAAGGAATTTACTGAAACATGGAAATGTTTACGTGTGAATTACCAACAAGAAGGCGATAGTCCAGATGTACAGCCTGCTTTCTCATGAGAGAAGGGCCGTTGAGTAAGTGAAACCGCATGTTCCCGTGCCCTCCATCCCTTCCAACCCTGTTTGGAATAAAATGTATTTTCAGAAGTGCCTGGGAAAAATAACAACGTTCTCTTGCCGTCTTTCATCCCTTTTCCTGTCATTTATTTCTTACTCACTTTTCTTCGCCGCTTCCTCTTTCCTGTTTTATACTGCCGTCTCCTCCCTCTTGACCCTCTCCTTATCTCCTCTCCCCTCCAGGCGAAACGCGGTGGACGCGTTCCGCGTGAACGTGATCCACGCCCGGCAGCAGGTGCGCTCGCCCGTCACCAACATCGCCCGCACCAGCTTCTTCCACGTCAAGCGCTCCAACATCTGGCTGGCGGCTGTCACCAAGCAGAATGTCAACGCCGCCATGGTCTTCGAGTTCCTGTACAAGATGTGCGACGTCATGGCGGCCTACTTCGGCAAGATCAGCGAGGAGAACATCAAGAACAACTTTGTGCTGATCTACGAGCTGCTCGACGGTAAACCGGCTCCCTGGCCTCGGCTCTTAAGCTGCTGCTGAACCTCCACACAGCTGTTGCTTCTCATTCGCTCCGGATCCGGCTCCGGCTCCATTTCTGTCTTTTTTTTCTTCTCAAGGGCTCTTTCACTTGCTCTGTTTCCAGTCCATTCGGGTTGTGATGTATGGCTTGTCTGCGCTTGGACGTATGAGAAATTTGGTTTGCCATTGGTGAAATGTTATCCATGTTCAGCCCTAAAGATGCCTGGCATATCTGGCAGACTATATTTGTGGCTAAATCTTCAAATAAGTTGCTCGGACTCTCTCAGAGGAGCGACCAGCTCACTGAAGGCAGATTGATTATTTTTCAGAGCATAAGACTGCAGGAGCCCTCCAAATGGAACTGCTGCCAGAATCATGCTTTATGCATGCGCTGCTCCGCCTGGGCCAGTGCAATACTGCTGCGCCACATTACAGTCATGCTCAGCCCATGATAAATGTAGGGCACCCTTTTAGGCCGCAGTGGTTGTGCCTTTTTTAGTTGAATAATATGAGGTAATCCGCAGTATATAATCAAGCTTTGTGGAAATGTTTAAATAAGTGCCATTAATCTTGTGCAACTCGACATGTAACCTTAACACGTTGGCATTTGGTAATGACTAGAGAAGTGATACTTCCTCCTTAGAAATATCTTCGATGGCCACAGAATTTGTCTGTAAACTGTCCTTGGGAGAGGGCAAGGGCAAGCAATCAAAATCCTCAGTTTGCTTTAGCCCATTATATGCATTCAGAGTGCAAGCTGATGCATGGATGAGTGATGTTAATACAAGTGAAGGCCTCTGCCCTTTCGATTAACACTGCCTGTCTTTGTGTAGTCTCTGTGCTGTATTATTACGGTCTGCTCTGCCTGTAGCTGTTTGTAGTCTGCGGAGCTTACTCCCAGGATAAGGTGCAGTTGAACAGCCCTTCCTGAGCTCGTGTGTGCAGGGCTGGCATTACTGACCCTGCTGCCTTGTTATACCACCCAGAAGCTTGTTCGTAATGATGCGCCTCTTTGTCATTGTAACATTATAATCATGTGCAGTCAGGACTTGTCTAAAGTACGTCTGTCCTCATGTTTTGGCCTGTTGATTGACATACTGAAGTACTTTCTTCCCCCACCATTACATTACATTACATACATTACATTACATTACGTTCATCGTCATGTTCTCACTCCTCAAAGCACTGGGACCAGTCATAGGCTGGACAATATTTAGGCCTCTATTTTCCCCACTTTATTCAGACCAGGGTGGGGGGGGGGGGGTTGCAGATAGAGATGGGATCACAGTACAGAAATTGCCAATGGCGGTGACTCGAACGCCCAGCCGCACGGGAGTTTCGTAGTTGGTTTGAGAGTCGGCTGCCCTATGGACGACGCCACACGGTCTCCCCGGAAATGTTTTATTTTTTCATAGCCAAAGTGACTCTCTCTCTCTCTCAGGGCGCTCACCGGCTGCTTCTGCTCTGCTGTAGTTTTTTTAGGTTTTGATTTTTATGACCTTTAGATGAGAAAATCAAAACCTAAAGAAAATGTAGCACAGACAGACTTCTTCCAGGCTCATCTGATGGATATTCCCCTTTTCTCACTTTGAATTATAATATATTTTTTCCATTTGTCTCATAGTTTTTCCGTGCACTTTTTCCTCAGTGTATTTTTACATACTCTAAAAATGCAACATAGTAAGTGATCATGTTTTATGGTGAATGTCTCTAATCAGCCATTGGATAACACTGAGCAGTAATGTTTATGGCCAGTTTGTGTCCTGTTTGTTTTAGTTTAGTTTTCAGCACTACATTTCTGCATCAAGGCAGCAGAGTTGTATGGAGTTAGTATTTGTCCTATGGCTTGAGTGAGTTTGAGAACAGGGGATGGTTTTAATCGTGTGCACAGCTGTGTTTTAATTAGGCAGCATTGTTTTTTTGTGCTAGTAACAAACTGAATTTTATGTGTGAGATGGCATTGCGTAATTATTGGTCAGACTGTGCACCACATCACACAAGTATCAGGATTTCATATGGAATTTGTTAGTGTTTCTTTTTTTTAAACATATTTGGTTG
Organism: Ilyophis sp. 1 JC-2022; assembly: GCA_022702515.1. Classification (NCBI taxonomy): domain Eukaryota; kingdom Metazoa; phylum Chordata; class Actinopteri; order Anguilliformes; family Synaphobranchidae; genus Ilyophis; species Ilyophis sp. 1 JC-2022. The sequence goes on along the minus strand of CM040402.1, from coordinate 111,143,226 downwards.
TAAGTCATAGCTGTTTTTTCTCTTAGTTCTTGCAAACTGGTTTTTATTTCTGCGTTTCAATATCACCATCCAGTATTTCTCCTACAATTCTTCCGTTTAATGCCTGAGTTTCCAACAGGGGGTCCTTGAAGGTACTGTAGGCGGTACCCAGGCCAGACGTACTCTGCAATGATTATATATAGATTTTGGGAATTTATTTCAAGATGTAAAACCTTTTTTAAAAATTTTTTACATATTTTTTACATTTAACTTATTATTGGGATGCTTTTGAGCCTTTGTGGGGGGTCCCTTGGTCAGAAAATGTTGAAAACCCCTGATTTAGTGTGTGAAATACACAAGTACCACAAATGCATAACTGTGGAGTGGCGTTCTTCACTTTTTCCTTGAGTTGAATATTTAGTTGTGAATTCTCTGAAAACCTTGCGTTGCTGCTTTTTTGAGTTTTTGAGTTCTGAACCTCTCGTCAGGCTGTTGTGAGTTCTGAACCTCTCGTCAGGCTGTTGTGAGTTCTGAACCTCTCGTCAGGCTGTTGTGAGAAGTGTCAGAGACGCAGGTTTTCATTGGCGGTGAAGCGGCGAAGGACAGGTTTGTGTGAGAGAGCGCCTCTTGCTGTCTCAGCCTGACGGTTGTATCTCCGTGTAGAGATCCTGGACTTTGGGTACCCCCAGAACTCTGAGACTGGAGCCTTGAAGACCTTCATCACCCAACAGGGCATCAAGAGTCAGGTGAGGAAGAGGAGCGTACGATGCATGCCGTTATCATCTCGCTGTCCCCTGTAGGAGCAGAACTCAAACACACCAGCTGCAGTCCCCAGGGTAGAGCCTTCTACAGACCATCTTCCAATCCCCACTGTTATTTTTTTATTCCTCTCTTTTATTGTACTTCAGTCCTTTTTCTTTGTCATTTCTCCATTCTGTCCTTTTTCCGTGTCTCCCCAGATCTGCTTTCCATTCTCTTCTATCTCCCCCACACACACACAACACACACCTGCTTTGTCAGTGAGAGGGAAATTCTGAATTTGAGGGTAGTTTTGTCAAATACAGGAGATGGAGGTCTTACCCTGATATGTTCTATATTGATATGTAACCGTTGTTTTTCCTCATTCTCTCTCTTGGCTGCTTTCCCTCACGTGGACTCTGTGGCTTCAGCACCATGTAAGAATATTTTCAATTCTATTGGTTCTTTCATTCTGATAAAGAAGAAATGTTTAACTTGTTTTTGATGGATATTAATGAATGCCTTTCTCTAGTCAAGGTGAAGTCAGTGCTCTTATAGCTATGAACCCAGGTGAAATAACTGTCCTCCTCCCTAGACAAAGGAAGAGCAGTCTCAGATCACCAGTCAGGTGACCGGACAGATCGGTTGGCGTCGTGAGGGCATCAAGTACCGCCGCAACGAGCTGTTCCTGGACGTACTGGAGAGCGTCAATCTGCTGATGTCTCCGCAAGGTAACACTGACCCCTGGTGGCCGGGGAGGCACGGTGCAGCCCTGTCACAATCCCCACGTAAACTCACTGCAGGATTGCAAAGACGGTGACTGTCAGAATCGGGCAAAAGACCCGACCAGATACTTTAGGGAATGAAGCCATACCTGGTTGGGGACCAGGTGGAAAGACATGACTGCGGAAGGTCACATGACCCTCTGCCCTCCTCCAGGTCAGGTGCTGAGTGCCCACGTCTCTGGCCGGGTCGTCATGAAGAGCTACCTGAGCGGGATGCCAGAGTGCAAGTTCGGCATGAACGACAAGATCGTCATCGACAAGCAGAGCAAAAGTGGCACTACTGACGATGCATGCAAGAGGTAAGAGAACAGGGCGCTACCCTGCTAACACACTGCGTCTATGCAGCTGGGTATGTACTGAAGCAAGGGGTGAGAGAGCAGGGCGCTACGCTGCTAACACACTGTGTCTGTGCAGCTGGGTATGTACTGAAGCAAGGGGTGAGAGAGCAGGGCGCTACGCTGCTAACACACTGTGTCTGTGCAGCTGGGTATGTACTGAAGCAAGGGGTGAGAGAGCAGGGCGCTACGCTGCTAACACACTGTCTGTGCAGCTGGGTATGTACTGAAGCAAGGGGTGAGAGAGCAGGGCGCTACGCTGCTAACACACTGTGTCTGTGCAGCTGGGTATGTACTGAAGCAAGGGGTGAGAGAAGCAGGGCGCTACGCTGCTAACACACTGTCTGTGCAGCTGGGTATGTACTGAAGCAAGGGGTGAGAGAGCAGGGCGCTACGCTGCTAACACACTGTCTGTGCAGCTGGGTATGTACTGAAGCAAGGGGTGAGAGAGCAGGAAGCTACGCTGCTAACACACTGTGACTGTGCAGCTGGGTATGTACTGAAGCAAGGGGTGAGAGAGCAGGGCGCTACGCTGCTAACACACTGTCTGTGCAGCTGGGTATGTACTGAAGCAAGGGGTGAGAGAGCAGGGAGCTACGCTGCTAACACACTGTCTGTGCAGCTGGGTATGTACTGAAGCAAGGGGTGAGAGCAGGAAGCTACGCTGCTAACACACTGTGACTGTGCAGCTGGGTATGTACTGAAGCAAGGGGTGAGAACAGGGCGCTATGCTGCTAACACACTGTCTGTGCAGCTGGGTATGTACTGAAGCAAGGGGTGAGAGAACAGGGCGCTATGCTGCTAACACACTGTCTGTGCAGCTGGGTATGTACTGAAGCAAGGGGTGAGAGAGCAGGGAGCTACGCTGCTAACACACTGTGTCTGTGCAGCTGGGTATGTACTGAAGCAAGGGGTGAGAGAGCAGGGCGCTACGCTGCTAACACACTGTCTGTGCAGCTGGGTATGTACTGAAGCAAGGGGTGAGAGAACAGGGAGCTACGCTGCTAACACACTGTCTGTGCAGCTGGGTATGTACTGAAGCAAATATGCAGCACAATGAATTGCTTAAGAGTGCCAAACCTCCATTCATAACTCTAACCTTCTGGTTTGAAGCACCTCCTACTTGAGCTACTCCCTCCACACCACACTTCTTATGAATGTGAACTGAACTGTTGAACTGAATTTTTGTTTTCAGTTGACTGGTGACAAACCAACTGGGTCTCATAAGCAAATTGCTGATTGTCTTCATTTTTCTATTACAAACATGACGAGAATGCAGAAATGAGACTGAAAAAATGGCTTAAATGTTTTACATTATGAAAGTTACTCATGTGAAGCTTTATGTTTTATCGTCATTCATCTGGTGGCTGGTGCATTATGAAATGTTCACCACCACCAGCAATATTGTCAGTTTTGTCTTTGTTGCTTGTTTTGATTTGTTTCTTGTGTCGACTGTTAATGTCCATCGTTTGTGCTGAGTTTTGCATTCAGTGGTGGTGTTTGCGTTTGATTTAGCGAGTGTTTGCGTTTGATTTAGCGAGTGTTTGCCTTTGATTTAGCGAGTGTTTGCCTTTGATTTAGCGAGTGTTTGCCTTTCATTTGTTTGGTATTTTCTCCCCTCTCTCTATGCTGGATCTCAGTGAGTTAGGGGGCAGGTATAGTCCCTCTCTCATGACTGGTCTCCTCTCCCCTGACCGGGGGCCCCCTTCTCCCCTGACCGGGGGCCCCCTTCTCCCTTGACCGGGGGCGATCTTACCTGGTGTCATGTTCACACCCTGTCTCTGTGTGTCTTAACGGCTATGCAGCTATGTGTGGCAATTCCCACAGTGTAGTGTAGTGTAGTGTAGTGTGTGTGTGTGTGTGTGTGGTTTAACTGTCAATAGTGATTCTGTATTGCAGTGTTTGGTGTGGTTTGCATGCTGCACCCACATCTGTTTTCCGCTTTTGCTGTGTGTCGCTTTGCTGTAGTTTTACTGCAGGGATAAAGACTGTGGTCGTCTTCCTCCCCCCCACTCCCCTCTCCTTATTCTGCTCTCCTCCTCTAACGCTCCTCCCTGCTACCCTGCTCTCCTCCTCTAACGCTCCTCCCTGTTGTTCTTTTCTCTCCCCAGCAGTGGAAAGCAGTCCATAGCGATCGATGACTGCACCTTCCACCAGTGTGTGCGCCTCAGCAAGTTTGACTCTGAGAGGAGCATTAGCTTCATCCCCCCCGATGGAGAGTACGAGCTCATGAGGTGTGTGTGTGTGTCTGTGTGTGTGTGTCTGTACGTGTGTGTGTGTGTGTGTGTGTGTGTGTGTGTGTGTGTGTGTGTGTGTGTGTGTGTACGTGCATATCTTTGTGCGTGCGTGCTGTGCGTCTCTGTGGTGTGTACGGTGGCGAGCAGGTTGTGAGCATGTATGCGTGTGGCCTCACTAGGGTTTGACCTCGGGACCTGGGATCATCAGGATTCCCACGATAATTTTCATTCTCTTGAGAGAATTAACCTGCGATTTTTATATTCCTGGGAATGCGCAAAATCTTAATACGCAATGCATAGCTACCAAATACAGACAGGATATATTTTTTAAATGTGTACGAAATGTCCTCTTCTCTCATGCGGACTACATTTAAACGGCCGCGCATTAATTTTCCTGTGCATAGGTTTGGTAAGTAAAACTCATCAGGCTGAGTGACAGCTTGATCGATGTATTGTGTTTCCTGAAAACAAAAGTAAAGTTGGAAAGATGCACTTGTTTACCCAGCTTGCAGTAACTATTAGAATACGCCATTAAGACATTTTCTCTTAAGAGGCGAACAGGTTAATGATAAAGTGCCGTTTAATAGTTAGATTTTTTATGACAGAAGCTGACACTTTATTTAACCCCTCATATTACAGGCTTCTTGATACTTCCGGTTTGTACGGGAATCTCAGAATTCTGGGGAAGGCATGCAAAATTACTGGGAATTGAAAAGGGTCCTTATTTGGGAAGAATATCTAAACCTAGGCCTCACCTGTGTGTGTCGCTGGGCTGCAGGTACCGCACCACTAAGGATATCATCCTCCCCTTCCGGGTCATTCCGCTGGTTAGAGAGGTCGGCCGCACCAAACTGGAGGTCAAAGTAGTCATCAAGTCCAACTTCAAACCATCACTGCTGGCGCAGAAGATTGAGGTATGGGGTCAGAGGTCAGCAGGGGGCCTGGGATCACAAAATAAAGGATTGTACTGCTGCGGCACACCTGTGTGCTGTAGCTCGCTAGGTCCTGTAGTGATCCAGTGCTGTTACTGTTGTTTCTCTCCTTGCACGCAGATCATAGGCCTTAAAAAAGGCTTGTGGACAGAATGAGATATCTGCTTCACTTACTGTGTAATGCCAGTTGTATTAATAGTGAAATTTTAAAGTGCACTTCAGATGATATTTGAATTAATATTTCTGGTCTGCTTTCATTGACTTCCTATTCCTACCACTTTTGGTTTGCAGTGCTTGGATTGTTCCGTGTACATTTTGTAGATGAGGCGTAACATGGCGGCACTATCAAGTCCTTGATTATTTTAGTTGTGGCAATACCCTCTGAACCTGCTCCCTCTCTCCCTCCCTCCCTCCCTCTCTCGGGCATTCTCTGTCGTTGTTTCCCCTCAGGTGCGTATCCCCACTCCCCTCAACACCAGTGGGGTGCAGGTGATCTGCATGAAGGGCAAAGCCAAGTACAAGGCCAGCGAGAATGCCATCGTGTGGAAGTGAGTCCCGCCCCCGCCAGTCTCCTCTGCCCGCCCTCTGCCTCCAGCTCCCCCACCGCTCACAATTTCTCACATCCACTTCAGCTTCAGGGCTTGTAGCCTGTGTGTTCATTGGCCTGTGGTGTGTGTGTGTGCGTGCGTGTTTCTGCAGGATTAAACGAATGGCAGGGATGAAGGAGTCTCAGATCAGCGCGGAGATCGAGCTCCTCCCCACCAACGACAAGAAGAAGTGGGCCCGCCCACCCATCTCCATGAACTTTGAGGTGACTGCACATGGCCCTTGACACGTCTTTTTATTCTATTTATTTTATATTAGACATTTTTTATTGGACAGCACAGTGTTAGAGCAGTGGTTCTCAACCCTGTTCCTGGAGGTCTACTGTCCTGTAGCTTTTCATTTCAACCCTAACTTGGCACACCTGATTCTACTAATTAGCAGTTCAATCAAATCTCTAGCTATTGAATGGGGTGTGCTTTGTTCGTGTTGGATTGAAAACCTACAGGACAGTATATCTCCAAGAACAGGTTTGGAGACCACTGGTGTAGAGAGACGAGAAGAATGGGAGTGAGCGAGAGGGAGAGACATGGTGCTGTTTACAGGTTATGCCAGCGAGACGCCTCCTGTGTGTATTTCGTGTAAGATGTTCTGCTGCTATTGGAGGAGGTTAATGAAACCCCGCCCCCTCCCCCAGGTTCCGTTTGCTCCCTCAGGGCTGAAGGTTCGTTACCTGAAGGTGTTCGAGCCCAAGCTGAACTACAGTGACCACGACGTCATCAAATGGGTGCGCTACATCGGGCGCAGCGGCATCTACGAGACGCGCTGCTAACGGGCGCCCGAGCGAGCGAGCAGCAGTGGGAAGGGGGGGGCGGGGCCACGAGGGCGTGTCCTGCCAAGCCTCCCCTTTCCTCAAGGGCTGGGTGACACATGAAACAAATAAACCGAAATAATACAGATATTCAAAACCTGAGGAAAGAAACGTCACGGTAATGCAAACCGAACCGTTCCTGTGGAGACAAAACTAAAATTAGAAAGCGTATAGTATCTGCTGCAAAGGAAACGGAACCTAAAAAATAAAAAGTATGATGAATCTTTGAAAAGCGATCAGGATGTCCTGATGTTTACTGAAGAGATTCTCTCTCTGTTCCTTCCCCCCAAACATTGTACCTAATTTCCATTTTAATTTCAGGAAGGTAGTCTCAACTTGTCCTTCCTCTAATTAGCAGTCACCCTATTTGTTGTCTTGGGCACAACCCCCCTCCAAACTATTATTTCTCTCACTGTCCTGTCTTAATAAAGTATAGCTTATCTTATCCCCTATAACACCTGCCCCTCCCTGCTTCTCTGTTAAGCCCCTCCCATGTCTTTAGCCCCACCCTCTCTGCTGATGTAATCGTATTATAGGCTGTAGTGTTAAGTAGGCCGTATTAATAGTTATACAACCCCCCCCCCCCCCATTTCTTTATCCCTCCCATAGACTGAAGTCTTTGTGCTTTGTACCCAGAATGCTTTGTCTCTCCGTTGAAGCCCTCATTCCTTAATTTGTCCTCTTCCCCTTTCCCCCTCTTCCTCTTGCTGTGTCCCTCATTATAGTTCTTATTCTAAAAATGAAGATGATGATGATGACTATTCTGTGGTTTCTGTTTTCATCTCTGTGCTGCAATGTTTCATTCTTGTGACCAAAACTCTCAAAGATTTATAGAACGCATACAAAGCAACAGGGAAGATGTTTTAAAAAGCAAAAAAAAAACAACAGAGTAATCCCTCTGTATAAAAGGGTCGACTGAATTACTTAAGAGTAGACGGAGCATCTGTGGTCAGTTTTAGTATCTGTGTTGGAATTCGTCAGGCTGGTGTGTGTGTGCGTGTGTGCGTGTGTCTGAGTCTGAGTGTGCGTCTTACAAAAACCCCAGATGGGGTAAGCTCAGCATCTCTCAGGGGCGTGGCTGAGTCAGGTGTGCAGGTGTCCAAAACCCGCCACCCCGGGGGAACTGCTCTGTCTCACTGCAGGTCTTTCATTCTGATGTCACAGGGTCTCACAGAGGAATTACTCCGGTTTGGATCAGTTTTCATTTCTGTCAAGAAAATTCATTCTGTTCCTCTGGGTAGGAAAAGACAAAGAATAGACTGCTGTCTAAATCCATTTAACCAAATGACAAAATGATCTGCGTGTAGGTACATTATCCAAAATATTCCGTTTTCCTTCAAGTCATGAAATTCCTCTTCTGCTCTAGCCACTCTAGTATCATTTCTCCAGAGGGAGGGGATCAGCGGTTGATCCGCCAAAAAGCAGAGAAGAAAAAACACATTGAGCGCCTGTGCCGTTCGTGTAACTCTTGTGTAGGGACTCTTCATGTTACCATGTGCGTGCTGCATTTCTGTCCTGATCTGATCGCATTTGCATATGCCTGCATTCGCCCTGAGCACGTTCAGACCAGATGGCCCCATTCCTCATTCCCCAAAGAAACATTCCTCTCTTATCAGTGTGCAGTGGCTGTGTGCTACATACTGGTGTCTCCACTCCCTGCTGGAACAGCCCCATCTCACACACACACACACACACACTCAAGGCTCTCAGGCAGAGTAGATGATTGGACAGAGTGTTGAGCTCAGTCCAGTGGTCAGAGCCATTTTCTACAGTACGGTGCTGAAGGGGAGAATCACTAAACCCCAATCCTCTTTTCCCTTTTCTCTGCTGCCCTCCAGTGGCTGTGGTCTCATTGCACTTCACTTTTAACACTACAGCCTGTCCCGCGAACACCAGTGACCAGTGTGGCGCCTATGCGAGCGCGCTCGCGCACGCACACACGGTGGCCACGCTGCGCCCTGAGAGATGGCGAGGGCCCTGATCCAGGGTATTTTCTCTTTCAGCTTCAGTGTTTTGATCTCAATTTGATGACTTTGTGACTGTCCAGTTAATCCTGAATAAAACATTGTATAACCAGCCCCGTCTGAATTATCTTCATTTCTATTGCTGCAGTCATTGCTTTTGATCTTTAAAATATTGTACATTCCTGGGTTATTTTGGTCTGTGTGTGTGTGTGTGGCAGGATAATGTGTTTTTGTTGCAATGATAAGAATTTTTTGTTTGCTTGTGGGTAGAAGTGTTTTTATTAGTTTATTTTTATTGAGTGACCTGGGCCAAGGTGTGCGCGTGGGGCGATGGTACTGTGTAAGATTTGTCTGTCGTATGTAAATACGTGATTGGAGCATGATTGTTGGTTGTGTGTGCGCGTGGGGCGATGGTACTGTGTAAGATTTGTCTGTCGTATGTAAATACGTGATTGGAGCATGATTGTTGGTTGTGTGTGTGTTATTGTGCCGTGTTATTGGTAGTTTGTGTAAGTGGTTTTTATCTCAGGCAGGTGATGTTGCATGGGAACACAGTGGTAGAATTCTGCCCAGACGGGTTATCCATAAAACAGCTCAGATCCAAGTCTGACGTACCAAAATATCTTTATCACAGTAATTAACACACACATCTGATCCCCAGGTCACTGTCTGAAAAATATTTTTTCATCTAAAAACTAGGTGTTACTACAGTGCACTCCAAAGGTGTTAGGTCAGTGACACATTTTTTGTTGTTTTGGTTGCTGCACGGTATGTATGTAAAAACCCTCAAATTAAAGCTGAAAGTCTGCACTTTAACCTCATTGTCACTGTTCTATTTCAAATCCAATGTGCTGGAGTACAGAGCCAAAACAAGAAAAAATGTGTCACTGCCCTAACATTTTTGGAGTTGACTGAAATTTGAGGGGGAGGGGGTAGTTTCCCCTGATCTCTATTTCATTTTCTGCTGCCTTTACTCCTCTCCCTCTCTTCCCTCAAATATCTCGAACCCCCACCTCGGGAAAGTTAAGGTAGCGGGGCCGTGCTGCATGCACCACTTCTGCAGTCCCCAGGATCTGTGCCAGAAACGTGGCAGAGAGCCAGTTGTTCCATCTGATTCTCTGGCTCTTCCGCAACGGAAGTGACCGGCCGTGAGGGCCCCACAGCCTCTGTAGTAACAAGCGTTCTGCAAAAATAAATGACCCACAATGCAGACTTAACAAGACGTAAATGTGTACACTCACCTAAAAGTGTTACATCCAGATGCTACATCACGGTGGTGTAACATTTAAATGCAGAAATAGCGTTCAGCTCTTGTGCTTTTAAGAGCGCTTATTTTCTTGTTTTTCATGTCTACTTTAATAATGAGGTCTGTGGAGGCTAAATGGCCTTGCTCTCCGTCAGGCGGTCTCCCATGGCAACGCCCAACTGACTGGCGCGAGTGAACAGGTCACTGAGGAGTCTTGACAGCCTGGCCGGGGAGATCCATGCTATGCCAAATATACTGTCACCGCCAAATTGTTTAACTTTCCCACACATGGAGTTCAGAAGTAAGTGTAGCTACTGCAGCGTACACATTCTGAGCATCCAAGTGGTACGTCTTGGTTGTCTTTTTTGCAGGAATGGAGACCCAATAAAGAGACCTTAATATCAGCCAATCAGAAGTTTGCGCTGCACAATGCTGTAAACATGGCCTTGTATGTGACCTGTGTTTTTGTTATTTGTGAAAAAACGGATCTAATGTGTGTGCCAAAATTGCACAGAATCTTTTTGAATTGTTACCCTATTTGGTCCACTCACAAAACAGTTGAATACACAGGTATAGCCTACTCTGTCCATAACTTACTCATATAATGTTATATTTGACTTTGGTTTTGTTGATTCACCATGGTCAATCGCCTTAACTGGGTGTGAAGTAAAAGTGACCATAAGAACAGAACAATATGACCATTAGGCCAAGTTAGTCATCCAGTAGACTGCTTACAGGAGTTTATAACCCTCTTTGATGGTGTCCTTTGTCAGTTGGGATGTTGTTTGTCAGTGTGGAGGTTATCTCATTTTCACTGATGATAGCAACACTTTTAATAACTTAAATATCTGTTGAAAAAAACACCTAAGTTCAAATGTTTGATTTGATTGTTAATGAGCACATGATAGCCTTTAAACGCCTCTGTATGCCAAAACAGATTGGCCCAAAGCTCTATTATGCCTAGGTCAAAGTGCTCTGCTGGCAAGTTTGTCGATGAAGGCACCCCCTAAATTCCAGTGTTGAAAGACAGCAGAAATAGCTGCCAGAAGAAATGGGGACCTTTTGTGGCAGGAAGAATCTCCCGCTTGCAAAGAAAATAAGCATGTAAGTGTAGCCTGAAACAATTTACATTGAACTTTGGCGGACTTTTTACATTGTAAGTTACCTAAGCCTATCAATATCGAAACCGGTTTAAGATGACACAATGCTAATCATAAACCAAACAGAGTTTTTGCGGTTTGGCAACAGGACAGTAATTCACATATATATGATGAAAATTTGAAACATATGTCCGACTTCCTCGTTGTTTTCAAAGTTTCTTTATTGATTCGATATGACTATTCATTTTCCGGTTTTTTTGTTATTTTTTTGTTATGTAGATTTCGTCTTTTTATCTGTCAGTCAATCGCAGAGGGGAAGAAAAGTTGTGTAGGCTACATGTGGGTGCATTTAACTGTGTGCTACACGGCGCCGGTCGGCAGAGAGGAGAAAGCACTTTTTAAAAACAGGAGGGGCACAGCTGCCTGATCGAGTTTGACATCTGATCCGTCCTCGGGTCCGGTGGGTAGGGAGGAGAAGGGAATGACGAAAGAGAAGTTTAAAGTAAAGAATGAGGGGGCCAGCTTCTTAACCGAGAAGACGGAAATTAACAGGGAGCTGGATTTGGCCGGAGTTCAGATTCCAAAGGAGGACACCGAGATTGAGAGAGAGGGAGACCCTGCGCTCTTCCATCCAGATGTTTGCAGTAGCTGAGGTGGACTGTCTTTGGCCTCAACTGAGTTCAAGTCCTGCGGTGATACTCCTAGCACACGGCCTCGAGAGACGACACGACGGCAGTACTATCCATCACATACATATCAGCTGGATTTAGTTTCTTAAATATTTAACTAGTAGACACCCAAAAAATATCGATGGAGTGCAGCGCTTTGAAGTTGCGCAAATGGTCTCGGGATAGCGGGCAGCGTACAAGATTGTGCGGACTGTGGACTCCAATGATGCTACTACTGGCGATACTGGATTGGTCTGGCGGTTTTCCGTCCTGGAGAAGGGAAGCGGTGAGTGAGCACACTGAAAAAGGCCTCTAAGTTTATCAAAAATAAATTTATTATGAGTAGCTAATGCCTAATGCTTCAGTGATACTCAAGTTTCTGCTAATGGAATTATCCCACGTGCACCCTATGTACATTTTTTAAATTTTCTCATAGCCACCATACTTTAATTTAAGAATTTACCAGGCTACCCCCCACTAAGTAAAGAAATGATTTCCTGAACCATTTTTATTGTTGTCCAAGAAGAAGCAAGGAAGGAGAGATGAAAAGAAGGGGAAAAGGGAGGAGTGAAAAGGTGTTCAGGGTCATGGGGGGGGGCTGCTCTCCTCACATGTGGGTGGCAGATATTTCTGAAGAGAGGGGAGGGGTGAGAGTGGGCTGTGTGTGTGTGTGCGCATATATGAGAGAAAGAAGGAGGTGAGTGTTGGCGTTTGGGGTCCTCATGTGGTCAGCATATTTTAGGATTTAGTCTCTGTTCACAAAAGAATCACCAGTGTTTTTTGTTAGATAAAATACCAGAGTCTAATGTCTTCTGCTGCATGCGAGTTATGTACGTCATTGAAACGCTGTCTCCCCTTCACCGCCATGAATGAAAATTCTCAATCTCTTTTTGTCTCTTCTCTTCCTTCTCCCTGCTTATTTTTCTTCCTTTCTCTGTCTCTCTCTTTCCTCCCTTCCCGCTCACTCTCTTCTAATTTATCTCAAACCTCTGTAGGAGTCAAGATTGACCGCTCTCAGACCGTACGTTGAGCTTCCTGGCTCCACAGACGTTTGGTCCAGAATGACACGGACCCGATCGAAGCGCTATGCCATCAACCCCCTGGGTCACAAGTGGGAGCATTTTAACATCACCTACAAGTAAGGGAGGGGTGTGGGACGGATGCACGGGAAAAAGAGAAAAATACACCCACATCCCAAAGAAAACAGCCGCTGGAAAAATGTTAAAATATGAAAAAGAGAAAATCGGTAGAGAAACAGCCAAATGCTCCCTTATGGCAAATTTATTAAGGATTACGTGTGACATGTCTGATGAAGAGCTTGGTAGCTCGAAATGTCACATATGCATGTATGGGAACATGCACACAGAGAAAGAGGGTCTATGGAAATAGTATTTTTCTAATTCTCTTTTGGGAAATGTTATTTATACATATTATGAATATGTGCAAGGGCATGGACAGGTAAACAAATATAAATGCTTTAGCCTACAGAATCAACAAGGGTCCACAATGTGTTCCTGTGTTTCAGTCCTTAGCTTCATATGTATGTGTCAGTCGACATGTATGTCCATTTGCTTTTAGGATCACCAAGTTCCCCAACACCCTGAACAAGGAGGACACCCGTAAAGCCATCGGCTTGGCCTTCACCATGTGGAGCGACGTCTCACCCCTCTTCTTCACAGAAATCTCCCATCCTAACAAAAGTGCCGACATCGTCATTGGTAAGAGAGAGCATGTGAGAGGACAGTAGAGGGAAAAGACAAAGAATGTTCTGTCTGATAAGTTAATGCACTGAAGGTTGTGATCTGCTAACTTTTTCAAGTTATTTCTTTTAAAAATAGCTATATATTCTTCAGCAATAAATGAAGAGTTTATATTTACAATCTTATTTGGCGTATTTTGACTTTTTTTTGTTATTCTACACTGGCTTTTGATTGTCCTTAAATCAGTTCAAGTGTGTTCTATTCTGTCTTATTCTGCTCTGTTCACTATAGAAACAGAATTTTTAGTAGTCCATTGAGGAATTGGAAAGCGAAATAGGGAAGGAGATCCCATACTATTCATTCAGTAAGCTGAGAAAACACATTCAGAGCCAAAGAGCTGCTTATGGGAGTCACTGTGGGGCGTGGCTGTTACCATGTGTGTGTGTGTGTGTACACAGTTATACTGCATCACCCTGTTGTATGCCATTGTGTGTATCCAGGCTTCTACACCTTCAACCACACAGACTGCTGGTGGTCCCCACTGCACCCCTGCTTTGACGGATTAAATGGAGAGTTGGCTCATGCGTTCCTGCCCCCCCGTGGGGAGATCCACTTTGACAACCACGAGTTCTGGATTCTGGGCAAATCACGTTTCAGCTGGAAACAGGGTACAGTGTCCACTCTATTTAACACCTCCCCTCCGACACCTTTTAGCACAGGGGTGGGAAACCTTATCCGAAAATGGCCGGTGTGGGTGCAGGCTTTTGTTTTCGCCCAGCATTAAGACATGATTCTACTTATCAAGGTCTGGATTGAAGACCATGATTAGTTAATTAGTTGAATCAGGTGTTTTAGTGCTGGGCTAAATCAAAAACCCACACCCACACGGGCCCTTTTCAGGTAATGTTTCCCACCCATACGTGTGTATGTCCTCCTGTTTTTACCTCAGGTGTGTGGCTGAATGACCTGGTCCAAGTTGCAGCCCATGAGATCGGTCACGCCTTGGGACTGTGGCATTCCCGAAATCCCCAGGCACTGATGCATCCCAACGCCACGTACACGGGACAACGTAGCATTGCTCAGGATGATATCTGGGGTATCCAGCGCCTCTATGGTAGGTACTAGATGATTGGTTATTTGCCAGAGTACGGGATGGAGAAAGTGTATCTCTGGGTGTTTAGGGGGTGTTGTGGCAATGGTGATTTAGACCATATATATTTACACAAAGGTGCTATCTAGAAATTTCATAACTGTTACGAACTTGTTTTGTGTGCATGCTTTATTGTGACAATGGGAATATGTCACCAGTTATGTCCTGCTGTTTTAGGACTGGACTGTTGTTACCCCATTTTAGTCAAACCACAAATTCTCTGCCCAGTGATTTGAATGAGAAAAAAAGGCTGTATCTTACTTAAAATTGGTTTGTGTGCGTGTGTGTGTGCGTGTGCGCGTGCGTGTGTGTGCGCGTGCGTGTGTGTGTGCGTGCGTGTGTGTGCGTGCGTCCGTGTGTGTGTGCGCATGTGTGTGCGTGTGCGCGCGTGTGTGTGTGCGTGCGTGCGTGTGTGTGTGTGGACAGGCTGCGAGGACAAGAGGCGAGTGTGTGACCCCTGGGCTCGGCTGGGGTTTTGCGAGAGGAGAAAGAGCTTCATGAAGAAACACTGCCCTCGTCGCTGTGACCTGTGCCTTGGTGAGACTCCTGAAGACACAGCACAGATTTACACATGAACAGAGCTAGCGTGGCACTGGGAGAATAGGGTAAATAACTCACTCCAGTTGGAATAGGCCTTTGGCTTTATCACCTCCGATAAACACTGGGACAGCTGAGTAGATGTCAGAGATGTTCTCCTCTGTCCCTGGTTTGAAGATTTAGTATCACACTCCCAGGGACTGCAACACCCATTGAGCATTTATCCACAGAAGCCCCTGTTCCATCTCTTAGTAGATTTTCTCTTTTTCTCTTTTAATCTGTTCTTGTATGTGATGTGGTGTAGAACCTCTTGATGCAGACGCCATGCCAACACAACCCCCGTCGAACATCAAGACAAAGCTGGTCCCGCGGGGGAAGGTAGTGGGCTTCCGCTGCGGGGCAAAGAATCCTAGAGGGCCCCCGAAAGTCAGGTACTGGACATGTGTGCAGATGTACCCTCCACCAGGGCTATTTGAACAGCGGCTGTCGCTAAATGAGAGCAGTGCTATCTCAGATGTCTTTGAATCACAAACAGTGAGTGCACGAAAAATGGAAACGCCCGTGTAGTCACTGAGCCATCATGTGTGGCCAAGACAGCTCAGAAAGGAGGAACCTTATGCCACCTGAATTTTAAATGTTTTAAAAATGTTCTGATGATTTCATTTACACCTTTTCAATTTATTTGGTTTCTCTTACACGTTAAAAAGCAAGGCGGAAATAGGCGATGCATCACAATGTGGTCTTATGGGTAACTTCCATTCCATGGAAACAAGACGGGATGGGTGATAGAGGAAGTGAGAGTGTACAGCTAATGAAGCTTTCCCACATTCCCCAGCTGGTACAAGGACGGGGAGCTCCTCTCGACATCCATCCCAGGCTACATCATTATAAAGGACCGGGACCTACGCATCGTGGCCAACGAGTTCAACGAGGGCACCTACACCTGCAGGGTTCATCGGCGTGGCAACGTGGTCTCTGCCAACTCCTGGGCCATCCGCCTTAAACCAGAGCACTCCTCCAACAGCTAAGAGTGAGGGATGTGAAAGAAGAGGAGGCAGGAATAAAGGAAGAGAGGGACAGAAGAAGACAAGGGGTAGAGGGAGGGATGGAGGAAGATAGAGAGTCTGATAGCGAGAGCGGGAGAGGAGTGAGTGAAAGACTGAAGAGTAGAAATAAAGGGTAAAACAAAACAAAAAAAGATTCTTGTTCACCTAGTCCATGCAACAGGAAGTGGCCCTCTGGTCTTCCTGCCTTACAAAGTCCTGTTTCTTCTTCGCACGTCTCACAGTTGGATAATTTCCCCAAGCTCTTCCAGTTATTCTCCAACATCAACTGAGGAATGATGCCCACAAACAATTAGCTGAGCTGAGGTAGTGACTCAGCATTCATAATAGAACACTGCTTAGCCACACTTCACTTTAAGTTGCCAATTTACCTTTGCACTTATACAGCTGCTAAAAATTATAGTACTCTTTCACAGTGAGCAAGTGAAATACAATTTCCATGCAAGTACCCAGTTACCTTTAGTTACATTACGTTTTTAATACAGTACTATATGTGGGCTAAGGACCATTTTTATTTCCATATAATTACATAAAAACCAGACTTGCTGACTGTACACATAGTACTTGCACTATAGTTTTTAGAGGTAAATTGATGATTTAATATTTAAGATTTAATAAAGTATTTTGTGGTAGAACTGTGAAAAGGTGCTATATGCAATCTAATAAGTCATGTTATTGCTTGTAACAGTTATCACTAATTTAAATTCATCAACAAGCCTTACTTTAAACAGAACTGTGAAATAAAACAATACAAATATATGCTGGGTTTTATTTTAAGTCATTTATTTTGAACTTATATTTTCAATTTCTTTTTCTAAATTCCCATTGCAGTGTGCTGTTCTGTTAAATATGAAGGGGTGAGAATATCAAAGCCAAAACAGAGCCAGGGACACAGAGATGCTCTTAGAGACAGATTTATACAGACAGTAATAATCAAACAAGCATGGATGAGCTAACAAACGTACAAAAAGAACACACACAGTATGACGCATCCTAAGGAGAAAGCCACAATTACATAAAATAAAGTTATGATTAAAAAAAACGTTGAGGTTTAACACCAAGAAGATCTAGTACAACACTCTGAAAAGAAATGAACAATGTAAAATATGTTTTACTTTGTCTCCTGTGGGGCTTTAAAATGAATGAATGAATTCATTCATTCATTAATTCATTAATTAAAGATTTCAGTCTGGAGTTGGAATCCCACACGGGAGTGAAGAAGTGAAAGAGTTAACACCTTGTTTCTGTGAGTAATTATTCTAAATTAATTTTTAAAAATGAATCTAAATAATAAAAACAAAAATTCAAAAAACACCTGGTACAGAGTTAAAAACAGTGGCAGTCTATTAAATGCACATTCTAGAGAAAACCCAAATAAACTGGTCAAATAATCTCATCTATGCACCCAGTAAAAATACACTACAACTGCTAATACAATAATACCAGGAAGGTAAAATTGAGAAGACATCCCTGAACACTGAAATGTAACACACACACACACACACACACACACACTTTCAGGCCTGTGTTTAAAGAAGTGGCCTCTCTCAAACAAGGTGAAGAAAGGACATGTGTTAAGTAAAGTAAAGATGACTTCAATAATAACAGTAACTCAATCCCATTCTCTCCGTGTGGACCTAAAAATGGAGCAGTACATAAATATATGGCTTTCTGGTTATTTTTACTTTTTAAATGTTTTTTTAAATTTATATACTGCTACAGACAACGTTTAGCTACAGGAGTATTGGGAGATCTGAGCCTTCATATTGAGAACCGTTAACCTTCATAATCTACAGTGCTTCATAAATGTCCCCCGTTTTATACCTTTATGTCAACATAAGAGGAGAAGAGGAACAAGAGAATAAAATGCCCTGTCATAACATGAATAAAAAGATCAAAATTAATATGGTTTGAAAACAGATACTTTTTCAAGAAAGTGACATTTTCAGACTGGTACATATGAAAAGTATGCTTTTTCAACAGTGGACAACATTAGACATACAGTACAAAACCAATGGCGTAATACTTTGCTCTCCCCTGGCGCATGCACAGTCCTCTTGTGACCATGTATAGGTGTGTGAACATCCCTGTTCATTTCAGCTGAATTTCAAATATCCATCGATTGCCTTTCAAAATTCAGGAAAGTGTTTGTCTCCGAGTGTGTGCATGTGTGTGTGTGCGTGTGCATGCGTGTGTATATATGTTAAAGTGTAGGAGTGAGTGAATATGTGTAACACTGCCAGTGAGATACAAGGGCTAGGGGCAGCAGAAGAGAGGGCAGCTGGAAGGGCGCTATACAGGACTACATGCCCTTCCTCCTCTGACCCCCACCTAAAACATTCAGATGAGTTCATCTCCTGTTGTAAAGGTAAGGCAATATCTGTATACGCATGCACGCACACGCATGCACACACACACACACACACACACACACACACACACACACACACAAATACACACATACACACAGACTCAAAGCTCCATGATTGTAGGCCATTTCCCCTACGCCTCACTGCAGAATGTCAGTGGCAGACCCTCCTATCACATTCACCGCATTTTTACAGGTTTACCTCTACGACTCCTTATCCCGTCCGGACATGGAGGCGGAGAGAGCGAGGAGGAGAAAGGAGGAGGTCTGCAGGAGACCGGCGAGCGGGAAGGAGAAGGAGAAGGGTATAGGAGCGGGGTCTTAGTCTTCGTCCTCCTCATCCTCGCTGACGGTGTACCCGAGGGCGGCGCTGTGGTGCGGGGGGGAGGGTGGAGGGGACGTTTTGTTGAAGAAGGGCAAGCGGAAGGTGGGGGAGGGGGAGCGCTCCCGCGTGGGGCTGCTGTTGGGGCTTTGTCTCGGGCTGATGGCCTGCAGCATCCGACCCCGACCCTCTTTCAACATGTGTTTCTGCCGAGAGAGACGGAGGCAGTTAGGGATGTTCAGGTTAAAGCAATACCATCTGTTGGTGAATGCCTGCTGATTAGATATTTTAGGAAAAGAGAATTTTATTTCCATAGAAAAATTACTTCCTGTTTTATTATACATTTTCTGCCTATTTTTATTATTGTTCAGAAAGACAGGGTCTTTGATCGTATATGCTCAAATGGCACAATATTTTGGCAGCATTGGAAAGGTCCCATCATGCTAACAAGGCTGGTGTGAACCCACTGAATTCTTTGAATACTTAGAGAAAGAAAGAGAGGGGGGGTAGATGGCAAGAAACAGAAATGATTAGAACAGCGAATGTAGGAGAGAGGGAGAGAGAGGAAGAGAAAATGGGAGGGAATAAAAAAAACGAGAGTTAAAGACAGCAGGGAACTGAATGTCTCTTACAGTACTGGCAGCGACAAACTACATTTCCCATACACACTGACAGTGTCTTGCCCCTTCACCCCTTCTCTCTCACCAGCGCCCCCTCTGGGCCAAACATCTGCAGGAAGTTGCCGATGAACTCGCGAGATTTCTCCTCCCACTTCTGGATGAGGTCGATGCTCTTCTCCTCCACCTTCTGCACAAACTCCTTGGAGCGCTCCTCCACGTGCCGTACCTTACGCTTCACCTTGTCCACTCGCTCCTGCAGGTGGTACTTCTTCTCCTGACAGACAGAGGGCGACAGAGGGAACATTTTAGTTCTCCTTCATAAAATTCATTAATCTCTAGAACACAGGTGTCAAACTCCAGTCCTGGAGGGCCGTGGTGTCTGCTGGTTTTCGGGATGTTCTCTGTACCAGTGATTCATTTAAGTCATTGATTGGCTAAAGAATCCACACACTTAAGGTTCTCAATGCCTTAATTGGCAGCTCATTGAAAGGAGACCACAAAACCAGCAGGCCCCCTGGGAATTTAGTTTGACATCCCTGTTTTAGAAGATAGTAGAGCACCCAGCACATTTTAAAGTTTTTAAGTTCTGACGCCCTCTCTTGTGTGGCCTGGACTCACATTGATGAAGCTGACATTGAGCTCCTTGGCAGTATAGCCTCTCTGTAGGTTGCGTCGTACGTACACGTCGTAGTCACGGACAATGCGCGTGATGATGTCAGAGGTGGAGATGCCTTCTGTCCGCTGGGTGGGGGCAAACATGCCTGGGGGGGGTAAGAGAGAAGAAATGATACACACCATCTGCCTGAAGCTTAGAAATCAGACCAATCAGAAATCAGATTTAAGGACACGCACCTGCTTCCTTGATGTGCTTGTAAACATCGTCACTCCCTGCAGAGGAGTATGGGATATCGTCGTGGGCAACAAAGTCAATCTGAGGAGTATCAATGGAGCTGGTAAATAACACCCACAAATATAGAGCCATAACACTAGGGGGCTGATTGGCTAAGACCTTAATGTGCAAAACCTTTTAGCCCACACAAAACCAATAACTAAGGTATTTATTTTACACCATTGGTTGTGCTATTGCTTTTACGTGTGCTAAAAGGTTTTGCACATACTAAAAGTCTTAGTAAATCAGGCCCCAGAAGAATAAAGCTACATAATGGCATCTGTTTTCTGTGGAGTTAAATCTGGAGTTAGGTGTAGATCGGCAGAGTGGATCTGTCTCTCTTTTACCCGGTGTTTAGCGAGGAACTCCGGCGTGAGCGTCCAGGGCGCATTGCGGACGACTTCGTCGACGTAGCGGCAGTGGCTGACCGCGTCATATCGCTCATCTTCGTTCATGACGGTGAAGCCCTTGAACTCGTGCGTCAGGTCATCACTGCACACTGTGGAGGGATTATGGGTATTATGCACACGCGGCCATGCTCCCAGAACAAGCTGTGACAGCGCTGCAGATGTGGTGTCTGAGGCGGTCTGAAGATACCTGTGACAGCGCTGGTCACGCTAACAGAACCCTGCGCTTCAGAATAGAATGACTGACTGAACAGCACACACCTCTGGATACTGTGACACAGTTAAAAATGCTCACAAACAGAGGTGTGTAGACAAAATGTGACAGAAGACAGTAGACAGGAGGCCACACACATGCAGAGAGAGAGTTGGGAGAAAGTGGCGCTCCTCACCGCCCACGATGAGGTGCGTGTTTGGGAAGAGCCCCTTGGCCTGCATCAGAGCGCGGGCGTGGCCTGAGTGGAACAGGTCAAAGATCCCATCAGCGTACACTCGCACTGGTCGATCCACTGCGGAGGGAGAGAGAAGAGGGGCTTACCACAGGCCATGGCCAGTCTACAGCCTTGGCATGGCTGCCACCGGGTAGTTTGACAGTGGCATAATTTTAACCTACAGTCTGTTAAATAAATTTGTTTTTCTGGTTAAATTTACTGGTTAAACTGCTTGGTGGCTTTGACGTGCCTGAATAATTAGCCCTCAGAAGGGGAAATGGCCTTATTGAGACTACAAAGTGACTGATATTTATAAGATGCTATTTGGCTAAGACTGGGGAAGGAACAGGGGGTTGCTGCAGTAATTCCTTTTTAATCAAGCAATTGGCACATTCAGTTTAAGAAGCACTGAAAATTAACTATGCTAAATTAACTTTTGAACTGAAAACTTTCGTAGGCAATTTCTTGCCTGTGATACTGTGATATTTTGTTTACTCTGTACGTGGGCGTGTGTGAACGCAGGGGCACTCACATGGGGTACCTCCCTGTGCCTCCTCCATGCTGACACGTTGGTAGGGTGTGGTCACGGATTCCAGCTGGTCAGCGAATGGTGCGGGGTCCGTCAAGCCCTGAAACACACACACACACTGTCCATTACGACGACAGGATGTGCAGAAATAGAGCATCCGGATTAACCATTGGTCACAGGTGCGAGCGACATGCCCCACAATCCAATCACATAATTCAGTCACAGTCCTCTACCCATGGAGGGAAGACATCGGTCAGGGTAATTCCCTCTCTCCTTGCACAACAGCGCCTCCCCTGGTCAATATGGTGCCTGCAGCATGCCTGCACTAGCTGTGTAAGTGGTGTCCTGCGGTCCTCTGGCACAATGACTGCACAACTCAGCCGAACACGCTTCAGAGAACACAGACGCTACTCTGCCTCTCTTCCACTGAAAGAGGATATTGTAGTGATCGGATGGGCCAACAAATTTAATTAGGCATTTCCAAGTTTAAAGCAGGTAAATCTTGTGAAGAGACAATAAAAAAACAAAACAAAACAAGCACCGCCCCCTACATGTACCCCCTTCATCCTTCCCTCCCTCACTCACCACAGTGAAGCGTGGGGCCTTCTCTGGCCTCTCTCCCTCCCTCCCTCACTCACCACAGTGAAGCGTGGGGCCTTCTCTGGCCTCTCTCCCTCCCTCCCTCACTCACCACAGTGAAGCGTGGGGCCTTCTCTGGCCGCTCTCTCTCCCTCCCTCACTCACCACAGTGAAGCGTGGGGCCTTCTCTGGCCGCTCTCTCTCTCCCTCCCTCACTCACCACAGTGAAGCGTGGGGCCTTCCCTGGCCGCTCTCTCTCCCTCCCTCACTCACCACAGTGAAGCGTGGGGCCTTCTCTGGCCGCTCTCTCTCCCTCCCTCACTCACCACAGTGAAGCGTGGGGCCTTCTCTGGCCGCTCTCTCTCTCCCTCCCTCCCTCACTCACCACAGTGAAGCGTGGGGCCTTCCCTGGTCGCTCTCCCTCTTCTGCCTCTCCATTGGATCCTTCCTTCCTCCTCTTCCTTGAAAGCAACCGCTCTGAGCCGTGAGCCTCCATGTCTGGCCAA